>MKEJ01030026.1:0-14400 GCA_001753735.1 Embelia ribes
TAGGATGAGAACTTTCATAAAGGCAATTGATGAGAAAGTTTGGAGAGCTGTTTTGACTGGTTGGGTACATCTTATTAAAACTGATGTTGAAGGAAAAAGACCTTCATACTAGAAGAATCTTAGTCAGCTAAAGAAGATAAACTTGCTAATAACAATTCTTGAGCTTTAATGCAATATTCAATGGAGTTGATGCAAATCAGTTCAAACTAATTTATACATGTGAATCAACAAATAAAGCCTAGAATATTCTTAAAACTGCACATGAGGGAACATCCTTTGTGAAGCTATCAAAACTTCAAATGATCACAATTAGGTTTGAAAATCTACAAATGCAAGAATATGAGAGTATTTCAGACTTTGATTCCTAACAAAGTGATATTGCAAATGAAGTTTTTGCTTTGGGGGATAAGTATTCTAATTCAAAATTGGTTAGAAAAATATTGCGATCTTTGCCAGGAAGGTTTGCATACAAGGTTGTTGCAATTGAGGAAACTAAATAAGTGGATTTAATGAAATTAGAATAATTGATGGGATCATTGTGAACTTTTAAGATGAAGTTAAACCAGAACTAGAAAGAAAGGGGTATTGCATTACAGGTTGAACTAAGGAATCAAGAAGAAAGTGGTGATGAACAAGATGAAGTTGCAAAATCCCTAGCCCTATTGACAAAGAACTTAAACAAATTTATGAAGAAAATTAACAAAAAGAATCAGTATGGAGAAGCTGAAAAATCACGAAAATGTCAGAAAAATAGAGGAAATTTCAACAATGGGGAATTCAAGACAAGGAATAGAGGAAACTGTTGCCATAAATTCCCATAAACTCGGTGACATGAGTATATAATAGAGTAAATAAATTAAAAGGAAATGGATAAATAATGCTACAAAGTATAACGAATATGAAAATAGACATAACAACATCTATGTCATATTCCCACGAGCCCGATAAATATCAAAGTCTGAATATATACATACATCAAGTCTTATAGTAGCTACAACAATCCCCAACCTTATTTACATATCGATACTATACTAAAAGAAATAGGAAGGCCAATGCCAACACTATACAAAATAAAGTTTCAAGTTACTTGCTCGACAAAAAAATATGTACATACACATTTTCGACTACGACCTCTAATAACAAAATATACATGTGAAGAATAGAGGCAACAACATCTAAATATAAAAGCTGCTATCGTATACGTCCATTCCTAAGCATGATCAATGCTAATCTCTCCCCTACAAAACAGATTGATAGACAATGTGAAAAAAGGAAATACGAGTTAGATGACCAATCAAACTTACGAATGAGATTATGAACTTTCGATATGTATGCACATGCTAACATAGATAAATTATGTACATGCTTATGCATTAAATGAAGTTTATAATATCAATGAATAATCATGAATGAAGTCATGAAAGAACTACGAATGCCACGAGTGGAAGTATGCACATGTTTTTGTATAAAAAGTAAGAACATATTATCAACGATAATCATAAGTGTACAATGTAATGCTATACATATCTACGATACTACAAATGCTACGAATACTATGAATGTAAGTATGTTCATGCTCGTGTAAAAACAATGAAACATACTATCAACAAAGGTCATGAGTGAACAATGTAATGCCTCATGTCTACGAATGCTACGAATTATGATAACGAACTAAGACTCAAGTAGAAAGTGGGACTAGTATCTCTACGAAGATTTTGGGGCGAACTATGAATGCCACACCTATAATCAACACATCTTGTACGACGTAAATTATAGGCCCGACTTTAAGATTCAGTAACACCTATAGTAATCGAAGGTATCTCCCTAAGTAGATTTCCAAGCTCTCACGGTAGGAGTGTATGTTCCTAAGTTTACCTATGATCCCTGAAGGGTAAAATTCACGAATTTTACTTTAGTAACAGAAGATACTGGCATTCCAAAAAGAAATATAAAATCATTGAATTTCCTATGAATGCCAGTGACATGATGTATTCATGATAAATGACAATAATACAACATATTTATGATATTCATGTTTTTCAATTTCAACGAATTGCACTGCTTTTATTTCCACGAAACTATACATTTTCTATAAATGAAAACAAAGTTGTATTCTATGAAAGTTTTAAAAAGTCTACGAATATCATGAATATATATATGCCTCGATACAACGAAAATGATACAATGTCATGTTTATGTTTTATGCCACGACATATGCTACAAGAAATACTACGATGATATTGATGTACATTATCAATACTACAAAGATGTTACAATATTAATACTAGGAAATCTACAATGAATATAAGGTCACGAACTTGAGTAATAATTCTTCTACGATATACTACGAGTAAGGTCTATCACTAAAAAATCATTATATGGTAATGAAAGCAAACAAGAAAATAAAGACATTTAAATGCACATCAATACGCACACTCTCAATATTTAGTTTGCAATTCACAATTTACCCATGCTTAAAAATCCTTCAAAATCCCCCGAATGATTTAAGAAACTTTCCCCCCAAAAGCCCTCTTCTTGCGCCTTGGAAATGATCTAGCTATGAACTTCGGATGAACTAGGACCGAGACATCAAGAGGAAGTTGTACTAATTTATTTTCATGAGCCAAAATGATACCCAAAATGAGGTAGAACAAATGAGAAAATAAATTAGGGATACTTACATCAAATTGTTCCCACCGAGACAAGGATTTCTAATTTGGGCCTCGGGGAATGAATTGATGAAGATGAATAAGCCCAATAACTTGGATAAAGTATGGAACACCCCCCTTTATGGGGAAAAAGTATTTGACTTAACATACTTTAATTCAAAATTGACCAGTTGGATCGATCTAATAGTTGTTGGATCGATCGGTTCCTTATTTTGGGTCGATCCAACAGCTAGTTGGATCAATCGGACCTACGGGAATTTGATATCACCCGAACCCATATTTTTGGCCGATAACTTCAAAAAATACTCTTAATCACTTCCAGATACTAATAAAAGTATTTTCCAACTTTCGGAATGCTATTAAAATGTTTGGAACTGATTCTACGCGATTTAACTCGATTACCGAAGAACCCCGACACGGATACCCTAAATGATCCTCGAAATCCCTACAAATGGAATCCAAAAACCACTAAAGATATAATCAGTTATGAATGATATTCAATGAATACGAATGCATCACTACGATAATGAATCATAGTCCATGGCTATGATATGCATAATGCCTACGTAAATGAGACAACACTACAAAGAGAGATATAACAATGCCTACGAATGCAACGATGAAGATAAATAATATCATTAAAAGTTATTAATAATTATATTAGCAAAAAATTTATACAAATTTTTGGGATGTCACATAATCTAGTGTAAAGAGTGTGATGGGTGTATATATATTCAAGCTGAGTGTGTCAACACCTTAAAGAAGGAAAAAATCCTTGAATTTAACATGGATTGATGAAAACTCATAAGGAAGTCAGGAGTAAGAAGATGAGCATACAATCAACTATGTGGCTTTTACAACCAAGCTTGAAGAAGAAGTGAAGACTAGGGTTGTTTTAGACAATGTTGCAACATTATTAGCAACAAGGTCTGCTCTTTGTAATTCTGAAATGTTGCAGGATGCTTTATCTTCAGATTCAAGAAGCAACAATAATGAGTAAGAACTAATTGAAGACAAGATTCATGATGCTTACAGGTTAATGTTTAGTAAGTGGATCAGTGTGTGCAAAATAAATAAGAGTTTGGAAGAAAAGAACAAAAGATTTTTCAAAGAAAATGAAGATCTGTAAAGTGTCATAAAAGGGGCTGAATTACAAGCTAAGAAGAGGGAATAAAAATTAAAGGAGATTGATGGAAAGTTATTGCAACTTCAGAAGAACATCATGCTAATGAACTCTAGCTTAGCTAAGTTTAAACATCCTTTGTCAATAGGAAGAGTGGGGAATAATTACACATGAATTGGATATACTAGGAAAAATTATACATCAACAACTGTGTTTATGAAAGAAACTAGGCTTCTCAAGATTAAAAGAAGTCATGAAGCAAAACCTTCAACAACACTCTAAAAGTGATTTGTACATATATGCCATTTATGTGGGAACTCAGGGCACTTAAGACCTAAGTACTTCAAATACTTGACAAACTTAAGGAGATGTATGTCTAAGAAACCAAACTTAGGGAAAATTACCTACTTGAATCTCCTAAACTGAAGTGGGTTAGAAAACCAATTTTCCAAGGTTATATTGCATACACTTCTTTAAAAATAAGTTATAGTGATGTATGGTACTTTAATAGTAGTTGTTCCAAATATATGACTGGTAATAAAGATTTTCTGAAAGACTTCTAAAGTATCTCAAAAGGGCATGTTACTTTTGGGGATGATGCTAAAAGGAAAGTCATAGGTAATGGAATTCTCAGTGTAGATTCAATTTCTAACTTAAATGATATATTGTATGTTGAAGGACATAAGGCTAATTTGATTAGCATAAGCCAACATGTGATCAGAATCTCTATGTGAACTTTACCAAGAACAAGTGTGAGGTATTTGATGATATAAAGAGGTGTGTCATGAAGGGAGTAAGATCATCTGACAACTGTTACAGGTTAATAAAATTTTTCATTTATCAGAAGAGTGGTTTGGAGAACATGAAAATTTGGTATCAAAGACTCGGCCATCTTAACCATAAAAAACTTGTTAAAATATCTCATGTTGAAGTTGTCAGAGGACTACCACAATTTGGACATAAGCCTTATGGAGTATGTGGGTCATGTCAAATTGGCAAATATATTAAAGTGTCACATAAAGTGTTCCAACAAATTACTATATCAAGAGGGCTGGAACTACTTCATATAGACTTAATGGGGCCTATGCAAGTAGGGAGTGTTGCTAGCAAAAGATATGTGTTTGTATATGTGGATGACTACTCAATGTTCACTTGGGTGGATTGTATTAAAAATAAATTAGACACATCTAGAGTTTTTAAAAATTTGTGCATCATGTAGAAAAAGGGAGAAGAGTAGCAACGTTGGAAAGATTGTTAGAATCATAAGTGACCATGGGAGAGAGTTTGAAAACTTTATGTTTGCAGAATATTGTAACAAGCATGGTATTGCTCATGAGTTCTCAGCACCCAAAACTCCACAGCAGATGGTATTGTTAAAAGAAGAACATAACTCTCCGTGAAATTGCTCGTGTAATGTTGAATTCAAAGAAATTAACTCATACGTTATGGACTGAGGCAGTTAACATAGCCTGTTATATTGTAAATAAGGTGTATATGAGACCTGGAATAACAAAAATATCCTATGAAATTTGGAAAGGGAGGAAACCAAATGCTGGCTACTTTTATACTTTTGGATCAATGTATATTATGTACTTAATGATAGTGATAAATGTGAAAAATTTGAGGCCAAAAGTGATGAAGGAATTTTTCTTGGGTATTCTTTGTACAACAGGGCATACAGGGTATACAACAAAAGAATCAAGATATGGAATCAACAAATATAGTTGTGAATAATTTAAAAAATGTGTACAAGTTAGATGACGAATGATTGATCAGAATTGGTGAATATTTAGAGGCTCAAGAATTCACAAATTCACAAAAGTAACTGAAGGAGAAGAGGTTGTAGACAATGTTGCAACACCTTTTGAAACATTCCTAAAAACAGATGAGAAACTGAGGGGTTTCAAGATGTTACTGACCAAATCATTAGAGAACCCTCTTATAGAGTGAGAAAAAATCATCCAGTTACAGAGATCATTGGGAATATTGAAGGAAGAAGGACCAAAGATAAACCAAGGATCAACTAGTAGGATATGATTTGGTATGTTTGCTATACTTCACCCATTGAACCAAAGAATGTGAAAGAAGCACTTGAATATGAAGTGTGAGTGAATGCCATGCAAGAAGAGCTAAAACAATTTGAACGTAATGATGTTTGGGAACTAGTACCTAGATCTAAAGGTACAAATGTAATTGGAATAAAATAAGTGTTCAAAAATAAATCTGATGAAATGAGTAACATTACAAGAAACAAGGCTAGATTAGTAGCTCAAGGTTACACACAAGTTAAAAGGATTGACTTTGATGAGACATTTTCTCTAGTAGTAAGGATTAACTTCATATGGCTTAAAACAAGCCCTTAGAGCCTGGTATGAAAGATTGAAAAACTCTCTATTGAAAAATAGATACACCAGAGGAGGAGTTGACGAAACTCTATTTATTAAGAGCACTAGGTCCGAAATTACTATTGCACAGATATAAGTGGATGATATTGTGTTTGGATCAACCTTTTTGAGTAAGGTAAATGAATTTGTTGATCAAATGAAGAGTGATTTTGAGATTACCATGGTGTGAGAACTTAATTACTTCATAGGTCTACAAGTAAAATAAATGAAAGAAGAAATTTTTTTATTACACTGAGCAAGTATACTAAAATTCTAGTGAAGAAGTTTGGTTTTAACATAGAAAAGCACATAAGGACACAAATGAGATAAAAAGTGAAACTAGGTAATGATGAAGAAGGAAAAAATATGGATAAAAAACTGTACAAAAGCTTGACTAGAAGTGTATTTTATCTAACTACTAGTAGGCTAGATATATGCTACAACATGTGAGTATGTGCTAGATATCAAGCAAATCTAAAAATGTCCCATTTGGCTACAGTAAAGAGGCTAATCTGTTATGTAAGTGGCATTACTGAATATGGAATTTGGTACTCTAAAGATATAAATGCAAATTTAGTTGGTTTCAATTTTGTAGATTGGGCTAGTAATGCAGATGATAGAAAAAACATTACTGGCAGTTGTTTTTATCTTGGAAATAATTTGGTTTCCTAGTTCAATTTCAAGCAAAATTCAATTTCTTTGTCAATAATAGAGGTAGAATATGTCACAACTGGTAGTTGTTGCACTCAACTATTGTGGATGAAACAGATGTTAGAAGACTATGGAATCAGTAATGACAGTTCAACTATATATTGTGACAACATGAGTGCTACCAACATATTAAAGAATCCAGTACAACACAACAGAACCAAACACATTGATATAAGGCATCACTTTATCAGAAAATTAGTTGAAAAGAAGACTGTTGTTTTAGAGTATGTTGCAACAGAGTTCCAACCAACAGACATATTCACAAAGGCCTTAGATTCAAACAGATTTGAGAAACTAAGTATAGACTTGGGGGTATGTATTGTAAATTAATTCATATTTATATGTGTATTTCTGTTTAAGAATATATATACAGGAAACGGATTATGAGACAAAATTTTTTACAAAAAATCTTACAAATTTTGTTGGCCGTTGGATCTGAAGCGATCCAACGGCTAGCATATATAATATTTTTCTATTATCTCTCGATATTTTTTCTGATATATCCTAGCTGTTGGATCGCTTCAGATCCAACGACCAACAAAATTTGTAAGATTTTTTATAAAAACTTTTGTCCAATGATCCCTTCCCATATATATATATATTCAATTTTTTTTCTCTTTACAAAATGGCATATTTATATTTACCTACAAGGTTTAAAACCCTAATTTCTGAGCATCACTAGGTTTTATGGTAAACTCGGAGTAAGGTTCAAAATCCAGAGGTGTTGAAACATATAAAAGACGAAAGGTGATGGCTGGTGAATGTTTGTCTTTAGATTGTTTGGTAATTGTGCCTTATGTTCTCTAATGCCTTATAATGTTGTTGACACAGAAGTAGATGTTGCTACTCTTGGTATATTGAACACTCCACAAAGATTATCAGAAATTGGTCAAAATTAGTCACAATCAATTACATGTACTCCTATTTCTCCTACTTTAAGTGAAATATTAAGGGACATAGATGAGTTAGTTGTTCCAATATCAAACTCTCCTCAGTGTGAATTAGGGAATGTACAAGCTAAAAGAAAACCCTCAATTCCCATTGTATCTGAAGAACCTACTAAATGTGAGGGTGAAACCAGTTCTTGCAGGGGTGTATCTTTAGACTATCCAATTGGTTTGCCTACTCGTACTCCTACACGCATGGAAGACATTATATCCTCATTAAATAAGGAGAAAGAAAAATCTATTGAGAGTAATTCCTCGTTCGATTAAGAAGCTGACAATGTTAGTGGGAAAAATTATAATGTGTAAGTATCTGGTAGTCTTAATGAAGAAAATGCTAGTTTAGAAAAGGAGGGAGCTCAGAGAGTTCATATGATGATATGGAGATTGTTGAAAAAGGGGTTTCCAAACTTGTTGTACAACCAGTAAGGAGGCCTGTTGCAACATCTGTCAGAATGAATATTAGAAGAAATGTATAGGGATTTTATCCTCAATCCTTTGTCAAGTTAACAAGAAGTTCAACAAAAAAGTATAGTGAAAAGAAGAAAAAAAAGGGATCAACTATTTGAGGTGAGAAAATTTGTAAGGATATAGCAAAGGGATAGTTCTTTTGTTTCAAAATCTAAGGATCCCAAGATTGACTCTGGTAAGAGTTCAGCTGCTCAAAAATCTAATTCTAAACCAACTCCTAAAAGAAAAGGCAAATAGGCAGCAATTCAAGGTACATTTTCCTCACTTTTTAGCACTAACTTTAATGAGAATGTGTATCAAAATATTGTTCAGAGAAAGTTGCATCCTGAACGTGTATTTGATGTGAGTGCACACAAGGATTTAGGGATCATACAATTACTAGAAAAATAACATCTCTATAGTACCTGTACCCAAGGTTAAGCCTTATGTTCGAAATGTTATGTTAATCTGATAGAAGATATTGAGAATGGTGAGTCTGAATATTATATGAAGGCATTTGTGAGGGGTTATTGGTTCAAAATTTCCCTTTCTTTGATCAATGAGTACTACGGTTGCACTGGCTATGAGGGTAACACTGAGTTTGATTTTGAAATGGTTATTGCTGAGTTAACTACTGGGGTACGGGTTAAATGGCCAGAAGGAATGGATTTTCTGGCTTTAGAACTGAGTTCGAGATACTCAGTTTTACACAAGATTGCATTGACAAATTGGGTACCTAGTCTTCATATTACCAATGTCAACAAAGTTCTGTCTAAAGTATTATTCATGTCGGGTATTGAGGTCTCTTTTGATTTTGACCAAATAATTTTTGAGCAAGTGGTGAAGAATGCTAGGGTTGTGACAACTCATCCTAAATTACCTTTCCCTTCCTTAATCTATGAGTTGCTAATGGCTTAAAAGCCAATAAGAAAGGAGACATTAATATTGGAAAAGGCCAGAAGACTTCTTCATATCTCTTAAAAACTAAAATCTGCGAAACATATGGATGGCATTAAGGGATAGGTGCTTGGGAATAAAGCTACAGATATAAGAGATCACACTCAGGGGGAGAATATAGAAATTCAACAGGATAGTAGTAAACCAAGGGGTGCTAAGCATCCTGATGTTGGGCTTGTTGGTATATAGGGGTCAAGTCATATTACAACTTCTGAAACCGGGGTTGCAAATTTGAATGGACTAGCTATTGCAAAAGCTAGACTTGCTCAAAAAAAATTTCTGATTTAGACATTGCTCATTGCTTACAGGGGAGTCCTTTCTTCCTTTGTTTACACTACCCTATCCGATTCTGCTTCGTTCTAGTATTTTGGCTGTTCTTTTTTCTTTTTTTTGGTTGCACAATTGTTTCTTTCCTCAAACTTATATTAGAAGTTGCTCTGATGTTTACTCTTTGGCCTCTTTTGACAAAATAGGGGGAGATGGTGGATGGTGGTCACTTTTATGTTTGGAACTTATGTGTCTTTGGTAATAACCTCGATATGGGTATAGTTTTTGCCAAAAAATATCAAAGGGGAAGAATGTTAGGTTCATATTGATGTTGGCATTTTTTTGGTTGACACTGTGTGAATATTCTGATAGCATTGAAGGATAATTTTGTGGCATATCTTAGAGAATATGATCTGTAGTAGTTTTGGAAGGACAAGCTATTTTTGAATATGCTAAGGAAGGATATTATCTCTTGATATGGCTATAACAATTTTCTTTGTTTATTCACAAGCCTATAACAAGAATAATCAAAATAATATTTTGGGTGATTCTGGTACATTGAAAAAGAGATTTGTGTGATACATATATATATATATGGAGAAATGGATCAGTGTGTAATCATTTTTTTACTATCCCAAAATTATATTGAAACACAATAGTGGTGACTTGTAGAAAAAATTGTTGCAACAAGATCTGTGATGACTTTGTTGAAGTGGCTCAGTAAGTTTTGATTATAATGTTTTAATATATGTCCACTGTTGTTATTAGTTTTCACTGGTATTTGAGCTATTCTAGAGGAAGTTTTATGAAGATATTGATTACTATGTTTTGGGATTTTGCTGAGATCAGAATATAACACTTCAAAGTAGGAAATGTTTCTGTAAAGACGAGTGGTGCTTGTTAAACTATTCATTAAGTAGATTCATCATCATGACTACAATTGTTAGAGAGAGTCTTTAATTGTGTAAGATCAATTAGTGGATGTAATATCTAGTTTGACTTAGTAGATTGTTTATTGTCTAGGCGTGGCCCCGTAAATGTAGGTTATGACCGAATCACGTTAAAAATTCTCTGTGTTTATTTATTTATTGTCTCCTTCTTCATAAAATATAACAGTAAATAAGGTTGCATTAAAATACATCCACCATAAGGAAAAACAGAACCAGGTTCAGTGTTGTTGCAACAATTTGTATAACAAGCGTACTTCAGACCTTTCAAGTACCATAGATAATTACATATGAACGCTTCATATATTTCTATAAAGTGTAAAAGAAACTTGGACAATTGTATGCAGAAGATGGGCACATTCCTAATGCAAGTTCTGAGTTTCACGTGGACACATCTAAAGAGGGTATTCACTGTAATGAACAAAAGGCTTTAGCCGCAATGACACTTTCAAAAGAAGGAGGTCTTGTGACCAAATGTGTTGGTATCATGGGTTCGGTTTTCAGGGTAATATAGGATTTAGTGTATAAGAAAATTGTCTTGATTACCAATGTGATCAACTTTTAGAATAATTATATTGTCAAGTAAATAATGCCTTGTCACAAAAACTGATGCATTAGTGATTGTAAAACTGTTTGTTACGGAGCAAAAGTTATTGCCCAACGAGGTGACGAATTGATATGAAACAGTGAATCAAAAAATCTCTCAGTTATTTATATACGTATTATTTTGTCTTAAGTTCATCACTATGATTTTGAAATTATAGTGTCTTGAAGGGGGAAAAAAGATAAATGTTATGAAGAGCACCAATTTGTCAGTGTGTTTGACAACCCAATTTTAGTTTTCAGTTTTTTAAAAACAAAATCATGTTTTCTATTCAATTTTCCTTATTCGGCTTTCAAAATATGAAATTTTTTCATTGCTTATTCCGAGAACTCGTTTTGTCATGCGCAAAATTCTGAAAAATCCGTACTCATGAATTTTGAAAATAAAATCTACTCTAAATAATACTATCAAAAACTACCCAGAATGCTCAAGTCTCATCATGCAATACTATTGTAATTGGATCAGCATTGATTATATCTCAAAATCTATGCTTTACAGATTTTACGAGCCCTTTTTAAAATATCATTAAATTAAAAAGTTTGGCTTGCACAAACCAATAGAAACACATCTTCCTAGGCAATGCCGGATTTACAAGAAATGAGGCATAAGACAAAAACAAAATTTAGGCTTCTTAAAATCACATCATTAATAAGTGAGCTAAAAGTGGTGCTTGAATAAAACTACTTGCAACCAAAACAAAAGATTTTATCAAATTCTTTTGAATATACTAACCATCTACGGTCATGCTTCTCTTCATTTGAAAGTTTTCTAGTGTAGAATGATCTAGAAAGCGTCTATTGTTCTCATCTTTCGCAAACACTAAATAATCATCTCTTATTGGATTATTTTTTACTATTACATCTCTTAAATTTGCAACTATAAATGCCTAATTTTCATAATCATATATATTGACATGCCTTGTTAGTTTATTCAAAAGATTTTAAGGGGCCCCCTAAATTTAAAAAGTTGTTTATTTATTCTACAGATTTGATTCTATAATTAATAAATAAATTCTAAAATATGGCCTTTTATCAATATTTTTTTTATATGAGAATAATTAAATATGAGGCCAAAATTTTAGGCCTTTATTAAAAAATATTATTTTTATTCTAAAATTATATATATATATATATATATTAATTTTTTTTTAAAAAAATTGAAAATCCCTTATTTTCAGGAGTCTAGAACGATTATCTTAGTTGCATTATGAAAAATACACCTCTGATCATGGAATTTACAAGTTTTCAAAAGACTTACACTTATACTATCATTAATACACATAGTACTTGGTCGATTATCCAAATAAATACCCCTTCAAGTCCCTATATGAAGCAACTTTTAGCTGGGCACAAGAAGGCTTCTTTAGGCACTATGTGCGCTTTCGTGTAGAGGAATGAGGGATGCAGAGGCCAAAAGTGGGCTATAAGATCCTGACGATCTTGATCCAATAGTTCAAATTTTTTTTACAATATTATGTATTTATTTTTTAAATTATAAATTAAAAAAATTTAGACCATTGGATCAAGATCCCGTGACTCAAAATTGAGTTACAAAATCCTATAGCCCACTTTTGGTTGCAACATCCCTCGTTCCTTCTCATAGAACCGCACAATTCAATAAGTAAAATGGTAGACATGATTAGTTATAAATATTATTCAATATAATCAACTGTGCATAGGGGAAGAAAAACGTACTTCACAAAATCTTATCAATCACATTGTTTCTCTAACCTCACGCAAACAAAGTTCTCATACACAAAATTTAAAATATTCTTTAACCCGGATGTAATAATATATTATGTTGTAACCTCTCTTGAGACCCAACCAAAAAGCAGATATGTAAGGGGACCGATTACCGAATCTCTCTAATGCGATCAATAATTCATATTTTTATTTCAAAAACTCATAGAAGCTCATCAGGGTTATGAGGTTTGGGACCAATTATAAAATCCCAAACAAAATATATCTCTTATGAATCAAAGTCAATAAATAAATGTATATTTTCCAATAAATATTACAATTTTTTCAAATTTCTGCATACACAAGTTTCACAATAATTTCTCATGTGCCAAATTTATAATCCAACATATTTTTCTCAAATTTTCCACACAGCTACTTCTCACACATAATTCATTTGGAGGCATGCAAAATTATCACAAAACATAGTTCTTCATAAAAGGAAGAAAGATGTGCCTAACAATAGCATACTCAATATACAATTATCATGCAAAATTTATCGTAAGTCTTGTTGCTGATAACTGACCCGTAACTCTGAAATTAACATTAATATACTGCAATTATCAAGGGGCTGGTTGCTGCCCATTGGGGAATGTTACCGAAAATTTGTCAAAAAATATTTTTTCTATATAAAAATTAGCGAAAAATCATAAATAGGCTAAATTCTAGCTTGTATAGAATTTCTGAATTTGGACAGGGAAAAATGAGTTATGCTTATGTCAAATTATGAAGAAAGCGTTGCAAAAGTCAGTATTTAGACCTTGGAATCACATGCAATCGCAAATCCTTAAGAATTTGGTTGATTTTCCTTGATTTATCTCTTTGTCTCTCTCTCTCTATGCAGAACGCATGTTAAAATTGGTAAAAAAAAATGGAGAAGAAGGCTTTGTCGAGTTTTAAAAATAACAGAGAGGGTGTTGACAGGGTGGAGGACCCTGTCGATAGTGTTGATACTATCAATAGTTGCCTCCCCCACTGTCGGTAGGAAGTAACATGTTTTCTAGGCTTCATTTTCAAATTTTAATTTGAAAATAAAGGCTGTTCAAATTTCAGAAGCCAATAATTTTTGTTCCCTCTACTTAATGTCCATTTTTACTNNTTATCATTGTGTTGAAAATTAAAATGCATTTTTCATTTCTTCTTAATTAATTCTATTATTTTGCTTTTATTTTATTTTGAGATGTAATAAAATAAAATTTTATCTTCTCATTTGTTCTACAGTTTGATATGTTACATAAAATGACACCAAATTTTCACATAAGAAAACCTTGGTTATAAATTTTTTTGAATATTTTCTATTAAAAACTAAAAATTGACAAAATTATTGTTGCCCCAAGGTTTGAAAATAAAAATATTTATTTATATTTTATTATAACAAATTCAAAGTAAAAATAAACAAAATCGAATTCTATAGTTGGCCTAATATTTTAAACAAGTGTTTAAAACGATATTGAATTTAATAAAGGCTCGTAAAGTGTTTGATATATGGAAACAACTCGACTTGATAAAAAAGTAGAGCAATATATCGACATATATCTATATCAATAAATGTATAAGTTTAAAAGTTGAAAAGGTGGAATTTAAAAGATAAAAAAAAAAGTCAAAATT
>MKEJ01030028.1:0-20137 GCA_001753735.1 Embelia ribes
GTGTTCCCTTAAAAATCAATTTGCCCGCCACCGATTTACTTCTTGCCTACACCGATAATGAGTTCCCAAGATACAATAAATGCTCACTACGTCCTGATATAAGTTGCATTCAAAGCACCTGGTCAAACCTTTGTAATGCGTTACCCTTACTCTAAAATGGGTGTGTATGTGTGTATTATTGTGATTGTGTATGAGGTGATAATTTGTCCTCTTTTTTTCTACTTCCTCCTTGTTTTTCAATTGCTAAACAATAGTCTATATATATAAGTACAAATGCCATGGGGGAAGTTTTCAAATCAACCAAATCATCACCATTAAGTCTCTTTAAGAGTTTATAACTCTCAAAACGTGCAGAGCATTCGATTACAAATTGATTGGTCTTTACGAGCTACCTCAAGCTGGCCAGACCTAGCTACCTCCAGCTGGCCAGTCCTAAATAGGGTCCCAGCCAATCCGAGAGGTTTCCCAGCCATTCTTAACTACCTCGGGCCAACCAAACCTAAACATAATCCCAATTAATTTGATAGAGGTCTATAGCAGATTCTAGACACTTTGAAGCCTATTTTCTTTCACATAATTTTTTGTTTTTGCCATGTGAATATATTGTCTCAATGCTCGCAACAAGAGCTTTCTCGCCCACCCGAGAAAAGATAAATATTTTAAGTGGACCCTACTTAAAATAAATTGCTCAAAGTTAATTCCTTTCATGAGTTACAATCACAAAATTAATTTGTAAAGCAATTAATGGATAAAATTCCACAATTAATGGGCAAAACCCCATAAAATCCAACAATAATTTCTTAGTTTTTACTTTGATATTAGTATGTAATATTTTTGTTAAATAGAAACTTTATAATACATGCAAAGCACTAGAACACTTATAGACAAAAAGATAAATTATGTTGCTTACAATATTTTATCAAAATTAGTCCTTAATGATCATTAATTAAGATGCTAAATCTCAAATTTGAGATGTTACAAATTAATATAATTTTGGCTCTCTTCAAATTTTCGTAAAATATTGCATGTGTTAATGCCACATTTCCAATTTAGGGCCAGTTTGGACTGTTGGTATTGCTTTTTATTATATGCTTCTGCTGTTTTTTTTTTTGTTTTTGTTTTTTTTTTTAACTTATAGCTTAAGGTGCATCATAAATTTTAAAACATGTGCTTTTAATAATTTAATTAATTCTGCTTTTGTAAGATTACTTTTAGAAGCAAATTTTAGTTTGTTTTTAAAGTTGTTTTGCTTATCCATCATTAATTATATAAAAAAAAAGTTAATTATATTTATTACACTTCTCATACATACCTGTTTTCGTCTTTTTACAATACAAACATTCTTTTTGGTTTTTACCAAATATCATACTATTTATTAAAATAATTTTTAGAATTTATTTATCAAATATTAAGATAATACACGCTTTTATAATCAATTTTTTAAAAACAGTTTTAAGAAGTGATTTTAAAAAGTAACCGTATTCCCAAACTAGTCCTTGATTAAAAAATTAGCATGTATCTGCCAAAGCCTATATATATAGTTCTATTGTTATTAGCTTACCTAGCTATCTGACCAATAATGTGGGTGATAAGTCCTTAATTGATTGGTTAAGACTAAAGAATTCTATTTTTGTCACGCCCCGAATTCCGGACAATCCGGTGATGTGAGCGATGCTATGCAATAACTACAACAATCGCATTAACATAATATATATATAGCATGCCTGCAATAAGTATGTATATAACAATGCTAATACAATAATGAAAAGAAAGGCTAACGCCAACAACTAAACAACTAAAATACATAGTAAACTGTCTTATTTATTTACAACGCTTTAAGCTTCATGCTTGACAAAAATATAAAAATAAAGTTATACAACGTTCTTGCCACTACAAAATACAACAATATATAATTTCAACGCTTCGCCTTTACCAATGCCTGCTACAACATAAAAAACATATACAACATGCATCAATACATCTAATGATACTCAATACCTGTGTCTACACCTACAAAACAACGCATAAAAGAAAGAGCATGGAAAGTATACGGTTAGATGATCAACTCTACGATAAAAATCAGACTACGCTATATGTATGACATGGGTAACTTTCTATAATATATAAATAAATATATCATATTTATAAATGCAACGTACTCCAACGCCACAATACAACTATTCCAACACACAATGCCTAAAAAGTTGGGACTAGTATCTCTATGCATTTTATAAAGAGTGCTTTGATCCGCCACTCGTATGTGACACAATCAAAGCCTTCATTAACCTGCCACTCGCATGTGACGCGATTAATGGATAATCCCTATTGCTGGTTTTTCAACTTTCACGGTAAGTCTATAAACATCATTACTTTCCATGCATTTTTATAAGGTTGATACTTTTGTCCGAAAAGAAAGTAAAAGACTCAATTTTACGCAACAAATGCTGAAATGAATCCTTTTCAATTTAAAACTATGCCTTTACTTATCAATGCCTTTAAAATTTAGTTTTTCATGAAAAATAATGCTACGCCAACACATGAATGAAATGGTATACTTCGCCTACGCATGAAAATATATACTACGTATTTAAACATGATAATATACTACACGAGATAATAAAGTCAATATATCATGTTAAAGCTATGCTAAACAACTACGCATGCACGACGTATCAATCACGTCAATAAACGATCGAAATCTCAAGATTATATTAGAGTTCATAGTCTACCGTACCTCAACCGTGCTAGAAAGACCTCTCACAAAGCCATGCCCAAAACCCCCAAATACGCTTCCATTTCATTCTGCTATTCGGTATAGCTTGAACATAGATCACAATGCACTTATAGAAGAAAATAATCTACACGAAATAAGGAAGAAGAAAATCAACTTTGTTTTGATGTACCTTAGAGGCACAGAAATTGAGTCAATACAAATTAATGAGACGAAAAGTAAAACTTACCTCAAAGCATTGCCCTCTAACCAAGGATCTCAAATATCTAATTTATTTGAGCGGATAAGAAACGATGATAAATGAAATCAAGGATTAAAGGTTGAAATTTTTGAACTCACCCTCTCTTTCTTTCTTCTACTGGCTGGAATGAATCAGTCAACATATTTACTCCATTAATCGACATATTTACCCCAACCGATAACCAAAATCCCTTGTAACAAAACACAACCCAATCAGTCGATATATTTCTCAAAATAGTCAATTGATGTGAATTAGTCGACATAAAGACCATATCAGTTAACTGATTCACCCCATAAGAGAGACAAAACCCCCTGAAATAAAATGCACTCAAATAAGTCGACACATATCTCAAATTAGTTGACTGATGTGTTCTATCAGTTGACAAATCTCCACCGAAATGCATTTCCAACACCCCTAACACAAAACACTAAGGCATTAACGCTAATGCCTATCAATACCGACACAACATATAATAATAATACTATTATTATATACAACGCCTCCACAATAATACTATGCAACAACACTTATGCCAACACAAACTACGAAAGGTCCATGACATATAACATATGCTATAAATAATATCATGATGCATTTCAATAATATTATTAAAGCGAAAAATTCATTCAAATTTATGGGATGTTACAATTTTTGGAGGATGAGAAAAAATTGCACCCCTTTAGCCTATTTTCTTTAAAGAAGAGACTAAAAAATGAGTACATTAATTAGAGAAATTATCTATCTCCAATAGCATTTTGATCTCACATTTTTCAATTATAACTATCAAGTTCTTTACTTTTTAAACTTTTTGTCTTAGTCGAGTCCTCTCTATTTCGTAATTGCTACAGACGGAAATCGGCTATTCAAAATGAAAGAAAATATAAGATTAAATATGCAATTTTCATTAAAAAAAATTACTAAGAGGGTCGAATAATAAATGAATTGAGTAACAACTCTTGACTTTCAATCTTTGAAATCATGTCTCTAGTGTAGAAAAAAAAAATTAGTAGCAGATTGTGTCTTTAGCAACAAGAATTGGGTTAATCTTGTGAAAGTTTTGTTCGTCGAGTATATAACCGTGTCATGTTTCGTCACAAACTATTAGCGGACATTGTTGGAATTTAATCTATTGTAGCTAGATACTGTAGTAAACCGTAAACTCCGAGTGACTTGTTGCTCTTTTGTTGCAGGGACTAAATTATTTTTCGTTACAACTATGCTTACTAGGCTTTGTGTTAAGAGACTGCTTTTGTGATATTATTGGATATTTAAGTTAATTGTTACAATAACCATTTTATACGTCTGCAGGATTTGGAGGAAGAAGCTTTTTCTATGTTTGAGCAAGTTAAACTTCTTGAAGTTTGGAAAAGGTTGGAATCTTGAATATTGTCGTAATGAGTTCCATTACTTCACCTAAGGATTGTTTTAAAGTCAAGTTTTTCTATTTTTTGTTTAAAAATTATATACATTTGGCTGCGCAAATTTTGAATTGAGCTGACTTACTGTTTAATCTTTAGCAAACTGTAATGAGAAAGCCGAATGCATCAATGTTTTTTTCTCATGCTGAAATAACCTAGCTTTTTTTTTATAAAAACTATAACTAAACAGTAAATAAACTACCTTGGGGTTTTATTTGCACAACAAAAAACTACCTTATTTGCTTGAAATCTGTGACAAAATAAACACCATACTTGTTAAATTCGGGTTGTATTTGCATATTCTTTGTTGAACTAATTGTGATTCAGATTTTCAGAGAGATATAGCCAGAGAGAATGGCAGGGAAGGGGCTAGTGGCAGGGAAGAAACCAGCAGGTGGGAACAAAGACAAGGACAAGGCCAAGAAGCTCTCCATTTCTTGCTCTTCCCGGGCTGGCCTCCAGGTACTAACCATCTCTACCCCCTTGTTATATGTAATGTAATGTATCCGTCGATATGTGTCTATGCACTTGTTTAGTTGTAGCCTTTAACCTTAAGCTTTTCTGCTTTTCAGAAGTTGGTTTGCTTTAGAAAGCTAAGTTTTTTTTGTTATTTAGACCTAAATAAGCTATAAACTTTAACATGTTTTGATACAATTCTTTCGTAGTAAGGTAAGATCTAGTATTTTTTTACTTAAAAGTTACAACCAAAGTAGCAAACAAATCCGATGTTTTTTCTTATACGTTCGGCATTTAGGTTGTTATGTAAGGGCAATCCTTTACCTATTTTCAACCCCGTAAGAATGCTTACAACAAACAATTTTTTTACCAAAATGAATCAATTTAAAAACTATTTACTAAAATGTGCCACTTTTAACCCAAAGTGGATAGAACACCACCAACTTTTATTTAAAAATCAAAATACCTATTGCTTTAATGCTAAAATCTCACAAATCTAAACAAAAACAACTCTTCAATAGACCATAGCAGGGTGAAAATTAAAAATAAAATAAAATTGTCTTTTAGTTGAATTTCATATTTTCCTTTTCAAAAAATGATAATGGAATTTATTTGACCTCATTTATTATTATATTTGAACTTGATATGCCTAAGGGACTCATTAGGACTTTGATGGCAACTTAAATCATTAATGGTTTACTGTATTTAAATACTACCCTTCGGGGTGTCTTCCCATTTCCCATTTGGGTATCCGTGTACACTGGTAGATAATTATGTACTTTGCCAAGTACCCACGTGTCTGTCCAAGTATTTGCTTACTTGGATAAATGCCTGTATGCTTAAACTAGTATTCATGTGGTTATTGGTTGTAGAAATTAGTGTCCATATGAATTCTTGTTCCCTTCTCCGTGCATCTTGCACCGGAGAGAACCCAATTAGGATCCGGACTGAATTTACTAGATACGGATCCTCTGACGCTCAACATTAGCGACTACACAAAACATTATTAATATGGATGTATGTAATATATATAGAGAATGAGATTTTTTATATCTTCAAGTGGAGATATAACGGACTTATTTATAGCCAAAAGAGTATATCGGCAAGCCAGGCATTGAGGATTCTTGTAATTGCATGGCAGTAGTTGATTGGCTTACCGTGCTGCAAGAATACTAACATTAGCACAGTATAATTGTAGTTGCGCCGTAGGTTAAGTAACATAAGGCATATATCCTGCAATAGGTTGCTTGCCTAAGGAGAAAAAAATATCATCTTATTCAATTATCTCATTTGTTAATCATTTCTTTGCCCTGCAATTTAATTTCTGACAAAACAAATTTTTCAGAGTCCACTTTTATTAACCCTAGATGAATTGATTTTTGAATTGCAAAATGTTAGTTATTCAGTTTTATTGGAATATTGTTCTCTTTCTTCCATGGTTTCAAATTTTTTTTTAATAGTAGTTAAGTTGGCTGATTTTCTGGCTTAGTCTTATATTGATTGCTATATTTGAGAACGGGATGGATTTCAATTCCCTATGTCGTACATTTTTCTGCGTTCTATGTGACAATAAGGTGTCCCCTGCATGAATTAGTTATGGACTTATGGCGTCTGCGTAGGGCGATGATAAAAAGGATGCTAAGAATGATTAGAGGGTATTTATTTCTAGGAAATGCTTACTTTTGTTAGATTGTGATCGAACTGCTATCTTGGTTTCGCTTGATCTGTTAGTTTGAAAAAATTCAGTACCCAGACAACTCATAAAGGTTGTTTCTGGCTTTTATGCTTTTTAGATTAATTTTCTCCAGTCAACTCCTTTTATGACTACTAGTCTCATTACTAGTTGCTATATCAAAAATAATTCTAGAACTTCTATTGGAAATGAACTGTTAATTGTAGTTAGGATTCTTGCTGCATTTTATCATATTGTAATGGAAAATAACAGAAAGCTACATGGCGAAGCGACATCTATAGTTTTTCTATAAGGTAGCCATTTATCTCATTCTATACGATTATACCTAATTCCAATGTAACTATTGTGGATTTTAGTGTGGTGGCAATGGTGGGAACTATTTTGTTAGTACACGACACTCCTACAATTAAATCATCTCACAATAGTTCTATGGGTTTATGCGATAGTTGATTTGGTTCTTAGAATCCGATAATGCAGTGGTCCTAGTTGCTAGTGCCACATTGGTTAGAAGCAGAGGATACAAAGGTCCCACTAGTTAGTAAACACTATTGGGTTCCATGGTCCTTGTGCTTCTCTCAATCCTAGGTGGTATTTGTTATCTCATTGCTGAATCATATCTTTGCCTTGTAACTTTATTTTTAACAAATCAAATTCATCATGAACCAATTTTTGGACTGCAAGATGTTATTTATTCGGTTTATTGGAAAAAACTGGTTTTCTTCTATGTTTCAATTTTTTACAGCATTTAAATTCAGTCATTTTCTTGCTCAGTCTCATACTGATTGCTATGAAAATGAGATAAATTTCTATCCCTTTGTTGTACATCTTATTTTCTTCTATGTGACGATAAGGTGTCCTCTGCATGAATTAGTTATGATGTCTACATAGGCTCATGATACAAGGATACTTAGAATGATTAGAGGGTATTGATTTGTTGGAAATGCTTACTTGTGCTGGATTGTGATCGAACTTCTGTCTTGGTTTTGCTTGATCTGTTTATGTGAAAATTTTTAGTTCCCAGGTAATTGATAAAGGTTGTTAATAGCTTCTATGTTTTCTAGATTAAATTTCTAGCTTTTATGTTTTCTATCCCTTTGCTGTACATCTTACTGCGTTCTATGTGACAATAAGGGATTCCCTACGTGAATTAGTTAGGGTGTCTGCATAGGGTCCTGATAAAAGGATACTTAGAATGATTACAGGGTATTGATTTGTGGGAAATACTAACTTTTTTCTGGATTGTGATCATATTGTTATCCTGGTTTCGTTGATCTGTTTGTAAAATTCAGTTCCCAAGTAATTGATAAAGGTTGTTTTTAGCTTCTATGTTTTCTAAAACATTTTTGTAGCTTCTATA
This sequence comes from Embelia ribes, assembly GCA_001753735.1. Taxonomy (NCBI): domain Eukaryota; kingdom Viridiplantae; phylum Streptophyta; class Magnoliopsida; order Ericales; family Primulaceae; genus Embelia; species Embelia ribes. The sequence continues at coordinate 7,897 of MKEJ01030028.1, forward strand.
TTTGCTATCCCTTTGTTGTACATCTTACTGCGTTCTATGCGACAATAAGGTGTCCCCTACTTGAATTAATTATGGTGTCTTCATAGGGTCCCCATAAAAAGATCTTAAAATAATTAGAAGGTATCGATTTGTGGGAAATGCTTACTTTGGGGGATTGTAATCGAATTGGTATCTCAGTTTTGCTCGATATGTTTATTTGAAGAAAATTAGTTCCAGGTAATTGTCTCCAATTGACTACCTTTTCTGACCGCTAGTCTTGTCATGCCCCAGATTTTAAGAAACTTGAAGATGCAAATTTGATAATAAACACCTATATTAAAATATACAATAATACACTACAGAACTACCCAAAAATGCTCTAATCTCGCCATGCGACCAAATGCAATAATTACAATAAAATATATATATATATCGAAAATATAAGTTTTACAACTTTACGAGCCTTTTGAAATATAATTGACTACAAACTTCTGGCTTGACTGACAAAATATATTTATACAAAGTTATTTTGTCCTAAAATGTTACCACTATCTTATACGGTTCACAAGCATACATTAAACATATACCCTTTTTTTACTCCAATAAGAAGCTACTTCTAAGCAATTACTCGGAATTTTTTTAAGCGCTTCGGGCGCCTTTTTTTGGAGATGCATAGTTTTACAAGTAAAATGGCAAACGGGATTAGTTATGAACAATATTCAGTACATTACATTGTACATAGGGCAAGCAATTCACATTGCACAAAAATTTTACCCGTCACATGAATTTACCAACTTCAGACAATAAAAATTTCCATACACATAACTTCAAATATTCTTTATCATGGGCGTAATATTGTATTGGGAAACATATAGACTCGGGATTTAATGCATAAAGATTTTTGGTCGAGTTGCCGTACCCACCATGAACCTCACATGAGGTCTGACCAAAAAGGGAAAATTCCCCTAATGTGCTTAATAATCTATATTTTATTTCGAAAACTAAATAAATCATGGCTTTGAGGTTTGGGACCAATTACAGAATCCCGAACAAAACACATTTCTTATGGATCAAAGTCGCTGTACTAAGGTATATTTCCCAACAAATATTACAATTTTTTCAAAATCTCCACACGTAAATTTCACCATAATTTCTCAAATGCAAAATTCAGAATTTAATGAATTTTCTATATAGCTACTAGCTGCACATAATTTATCTCAAAGCAAACATAATCATCACAAAACATCTTTCTTCATAAAAGGAAGAAACATGTGCCAAACAATAACACATGCAAAAGCATACAATTATCATGCAAAATTTATTGTAAGGTCGACTGCCCGTAATTAACTCGTGCCTCTCAATGGAGTGCTAAACTACTGATAAAATTTATGGGAATTATCGGAAAAAGAAGAGGAACTTGGCTGCCCCTATGACAAAAATACCGAGTAATTGCCAAACGTAACTTGTAGAAACTAATTTAGTTAAGCTATTTACTAACTTATATAATTAATTGGTATAGAAAAAAATGGATGTATGCAAAATTTAGAAGGGAGAAACTAAGTTTTACCCAGGAGGAACGAACGAAAACAATTGAAAATAGTATGCAAGCTTGATTATGGCAAGCAAGTCTCTAAATTTTAGAGACTGAGTTCTCTTTCCTCCTCTCTCTCTTCTGGTCTGTTTTTTGTGCTAAAATGAGCAGAAAGCGACAATATGGGTTTTATATAAGCAGATAAAATAGGCAGGTGTCAAGTTGTTAAATAGCCAACCCAGCTGGGGATGTCGATGAGGTGGGTTCACACTGTTGACAGTGTGGACACTGTCGATAGTGGAAACTGAAATAGGGTATTACAAGTCTACCATTTTCCATATCAAAAATGATTCTAGAGACATATGCCCTGTGGCAAATGAGTTCTGTTTCCTACTTGAATTTTAACTATGTGACCCACATAAAGTGGGGCATGACAAAGTGGTACTACTAAAGAGTAGAGGGGTATTGATTCATATGATATGCTTACATATGTAAATTATAATTAAATTCTAATCTTATATTCTTTTTCTTTTCTCTTGTGTTTGTGAAAATGTAGTTCCCAGTTGGTCGGATCCATCGGCAGCTGAAAACCAGGACTACAGCTCATGGGTGAGTGGGTGACACAACAGCAGTCTACTCAGCTGCAATTCTTGAGTACCTAACAGCCGAGGTGATTTGAAAGTGAAGAGGATCACACCAAGGCATCTTCAGCTAGCCATTCGAGGGGATGAAGAACTCGATACCCTCATCAAGGGTACCATTGCTGGTGGTGGTGTTATACCACACATTCACAAGTCCCTCATTAACAAAACTGCCAAAGAATGAGAACCTAGTTTATGAAGTTGATTAGAAACTGTTTTTTAGTGACCTTGTGGATGGGTGCTATTGACTCAGTTAATTTAGCATAAGCGTAGATCATCTATGTTTGATTATGAAGGTGTTTTGAAGACTTTATGTGTGCTTGACAAGTATTACAATTTGTTTAGCTTTTTATTGGGTAACAATTTTTATATAGTTCTAACTTTTGTGCCTTGGCCTGTTGTTTGATTTTCCATTGCAGATCTTTGCATTCAGATATGCTTGAATGATTTATTTTCTCCTTTCAATTTTTTTTTTTTTGTTCTCCTTTGTAGAACTAATGTTTCTCCTTCAAATATTCAGATATTCGGAACTACTTCTTCCTTTGTAGAACTACTGTTTCTCCTTCAAATATGCGTGGGGTGCAGTCAGCCGTCCACGCCCAATGTGCGAAATCCATGCACCACGCATGGTAGTTGAGGTCATCTCCAGCGAGTGTGGTGTGTTGTATGTTTAGCATTTCCCTGATATAACATATATATATTTGATCAGATTATATGACATGTGTTTCCTAAGTTGTAGGGTTGGATGTGATCCATGCGACTGGGTCATTCCATCTTGTTTAAAGACAACGAGAAATAATACAAACTTCTGTTCCGTAGTCTGTTGTTTGATTCTCCATTTCTATGTATTTGGAAAGTATTGACTGATTTTATTTGCTTCCCCTTTCTGGTTGTCCTGTTTGTGATTAAAGGGAATGAAGAATAGAGAAGGAAATGTTGGGACTTTGAAGGGTGTGTTTTAAAAGAAATTTAGTTTGTGCTTTTGATTCGAAGAACTGATTTTTAACCCTTGTTAAGCGTCCTATGTGTTTGGTTTTGGTGACTTTTGTGGGTGGTAATATTGACTTGGCTAATTCCGCATGTGTATGTAATTTCGATTCGAACATCTGTAGTTGAGCGTCTATACTGGAACTTGTTTGGTGCTTTTACGCGTAGGTGGATTTGACAAGTGCGAAACAATCTTTAGCTTTTATCTGTTGACTGATTCTCTGTTATAGATCTTTGCATCTGTATATGTTTAACTGATTTTTTCCGCCTTGGATGTTTGAACGTAGGGAAAGGCGAAGCGAAAAGGGGAGATTAGGAATTTAGGAAAATGAAGACTAAAGAAAGCGCTCTAGTAAAAAGTAGTGTTACTATTGTATTACAATAACTTGTTAGCAACAAAATCAGAGGTGGAGCGAATTTGAAGTGAAAACATATAAATATTTTGCCAAATGCTTTGATTGTTGAATTTATTTAATCCAAATGTTTTGATCGCATTGTTGTATTTGTCAAATATAACAATCTGTCTTTCCAGAATCAAACATAAATGATTCCGCATTTCGCAAATATATATTTTTAGAATTAAAAATTTTCAACGTCATTGAACGGCTTGCAAAATCGTAGCGAGATATGTAACATATAAATAGCAATGTATGCTTGAAAAATAATAATGCGGAATTAGATAACAATCCGAAAGTATGTAGCATAAAAATGGCAAAAACAATCCGCAAGCATAAAAATTGCAAATTGTGCTGAATAATAATTATGCAGAATCAGGGAATAATTTGCAAATATGTAAGCATAAAATCGCAAAACATGCTGAAAAAATAACTGTCAAGAATTACAGAACAATTCGCAAGTCAAAAACTAGTGCCTATCAAGTGAAGTAAAGTAATGGTAAATTCCATTTTACTCTTATGCTTTTTGGTTCGTTTTAATTTACCCGTATTATTTCATTTGTTTCAATTTACCCTATATCTTTTAATTATGTGTGAATCGTAAAAAATATGTATTTTTATGTTGGAATTAAAAATCCAAAATTTTTTCTAGTTTGTGATTGAAAAAATTACAAATATTTATTTCTAAATTTCGAAAAAAAGTCTCTGGTTATGAAAGTATTTTTTTTCAATTTTTTATAGTTATAAATCACAAAAATTTCAATAAAACCAGTAAAATTATAAAAAAAAATTATGGAAAAACATTAGAAAAATCTAATGATATTTAAATAGTTAACGGAATTGGATATTGGGTCGAATTAACTAATGAGAGACAAGATTTGGATAAATTAAAACGAATAAAAGAATTAATGGTAAATTGAAAGGAGACGTTAAGGATTGAGGATAAAATAATATAACTATAAAGAAGTGCGGGGACTTTGACTTGCGGTGAAGTTACGATAAGAGTAACCCGCTCTCCAAATTGCCTTTTTACCTTCAGATCAGTTTAAAATTAGATCTGACAGCTATGATTTAATATAATTTTTACATCATAACTTAAAAGCTAAAACACTGCAAGAACAGAAAACTTTCAATTAGATTTATATTTTAGCTGCAAAAGTGCTTGAAGGCGGCATTACAAAGATGACTTTACTATACAAGAACGATTGACTTTGTCATATATACACATCATATATATATATATATATATGTATGTATATGTATAGAGTAAGGGAGATGAAATTTCAGATCTGTATAGCCCTGTCTCTGGTCTTGATCTCATCGGCGGTGGCCGACGTCGTTGTTTTGACGGAGGAGAACTTCGAGAAGGAGGTTGGCCACGATCGCGGCGCCCTCGTCGAGTTCTACGCTCCTTGGTACGCTAATTACATATAAGTTGAGATGTATATATAATTTGATCTGTGGTTTAATCTGATTGCATACGGTCCTTGTTACGCTAATCTACGTACTCACGCGAACACACAAACACATAAATATGTATATTTATACGTATAATGTATTTGTATATTGCCGTGTTTTCATTTTGCTTGAGTGGAAGGTTGTATATAATTGGGATTGATTTGTTTCTAACGCGTAGATGAATTCCTTTGACCTTTCATGATCTGTTTGGATTTTTATTGATGTTGATTGTGATTTAAAAGGGAATATTTGTTGATTAATGCTGAAAAATTGGGTTATATTTTGTGATTGGGTTAAATTTAGATGTGGCGATGAATAGTTGTCCCTAGTTCAGGAAAACACTTTTGCAAATTCTCTACTTTCAGGGGATGCACTAGTGGGATGGTTCACTTGGTCTTAATGCTTAAGATTTAGGATAATGAGCCATTTAGGGGCACGGGTGGGATTGCCTAATCATTTTGTGATTTTTTGGCTACAGGGTGTTTAGAAAATGGAAAATGTTGAGTGTATTGACTTTTGAGTTGACTATTGATCTTGTTTTCATTTTTTAGCTGTTTTGCTTATTGTGGGCAGAGCTCCACCTAGGCATAGTTCCCAAATTCACAATCATTTTTTAACAAGTCACCGAACCACTATCAGTTCTATGAAGAAAATGGGGTGCGTATTAGAGCCATGTTAAAACTTGTTCGGTTTATTTAATGTTGGAAGCCTTCTATTTTACCGACTGAGCTGTCAAACATCAGCTTGGCATCTAATGGCTTGCATTTTTTAACGTCATTTTTTAAAGTTATAGGGTTATCTAATTTAGCCTTTTAAAACTTGGTCCTTGCTTAATGTATTTGAATAAATGGAGAAGCCCTTAGAATTTTTGCGGGCGATTTAAATGACTGCTAATGGATAACGCGTTTGGTGCATGTTATTGTTCTGGATGGGTAAAATAAGGAAATTTTTAATGAGACGGAGGTGTTAAAAATTATGTCCGAGAAGTGGATTGTTCTCCCTCTTGTAAAATTTTGTCTCTTTTGGAAGTCTGGATGCTTGTTTGAATCAGTTTTTTATATTATTGATTTTCTAAATTTTGTAATTTAGGATGTTTTTGGTTATATTTTTGTGCACATTGAGTGTTACATTTTCTTGTGTATGCTTAAATATGCGTATTTTGTTGTTAGTCACCTTGTTTGTTACTTTTATTGTGAAGATATTGCCATTTTTGTCCTCCTAGAAGGTTCTCCTTGATTCTTGCATGCTTTGCTAATCAAACTATTTTTAAGCATTGTTTAGTAGTTGACTTTTATCTTCTTGTTCATGGTCAATATGTATTTACACCTTAATTACTTTGTATTTATGTCTTGTGATAGGTGTGGGCACTGTAAAAAGCTTGCACCAGAGTATGAGAAGCTTGGTGCTAGTTTTAAGAAAGCAAAATCTGTTCTGATTGGAAAGGTTAGTCCAGAGTTCTGATGATTATGTTATCTGTTCAGGAAATAAGGACTTAAGTGCTTGTTGTGGAATTATAAATCAAGTTCTTGAAAACTGCCTATATTTCAGTCTCCATTTCTTTCTTTTCTTATTTAAAATAAGTACACTACTTCCTGTCTTTCCTCAAACATTGTTTTTTATTTTTATCTTCTTATTTGGATAGTCTTTATTCAGAATTATATTATTTTCTTTAACCAGCATGAATACCTGAGGGCTTACAAAGAGTGCTATGAATTTTAAATGAGAAATATTACTTTTGCGTAAGCGATAAGGTTATCTTAGAAACAAATTTTTCTTGTGTATATTATGACTGAGCTTTATTTGTAGTAGCCAAACTCTACCTTCATTCTGGATGACAGCCTTGGCTTGAGACACGTGCTTAATTTTATTGGTGGCGATGTTTGATTGATTTTAAGTCCTTTTATCCAACCACTGTGATTTTAATTTGATAATTATTTTGTTATTGTGTTTCCTGCAAGTACCCTCTATAGGTACTTGCTCATTCTGAAAAAACGAAAAGAAAAAAAAATTAAATTTTAACATGATGGGGAAAAAGTGGTTTAGACACCTTAGTGCTTCATTTTGATGTTCTTTGTTGTTTACTGATTATTTTCGGTTGCAGGTGGACTGTGATGAACATAAGAGCGTTTGTAGCAAATATGGTGTTTCTGGATACCCAACGCTACAATGGTTTCCCAAAGGATCTTTAGAGCCTAAGAAGTAAGTTCATGACTTGATGATGTTTCTTTCCTATGTTCTTATTCCTCTCTGTTCCCTCAATCGTTCTCTCTCCTACTATTTTAGGTGTCGGAAACCATATCTGAATTTTGAAGTTCACTTGATCTTTGTATTGCTTTTCAAAATGATTCTGTTTTTGTATAGTTGATCTTTTCATTTTCACAAATTGTTAGGTATGAAGGTGCACGGACTGCGGAAGCTCTTGCCGAATTTGTGAATAGTGAAGGAGGTGGCCGTCTGACTTTTTTGTGCTACCTTTTCAACTTGTACACACGTCAATCTTGTTTTTGTAGTTTTTTTCCCTTGCACTGCTCTTGGGCCGAGCACTTAATTGCTTTGGTATGTGCCTTCATTTCTAAACATTTTTAACTACACAAAACCTTCTGTTTTGTGATGCTCTTGAAAAAGATGCAATCATATAAATAGGGATTTTGCATTGTAAGTCAACTGATTTTTCGCTTTCATAAATTTGCAAGTCCATACCATGTTTATATTCTGCTCAGAGAAGCCTGCATGTCTCGACGTTATATGTGGGATTTGGTGTTGAAAGGCAACCCCTACGTTCCTAAGATTAATACTTGAAGTATTCATTGTGTTTTATGTTGTAAGGATATCTCGTGAAGGTGCAGATCTCCTTGATGAGTGCAATTTCTCCATTTAAATAAGTATTGTTGGATATAAATGTCTCTCTTTTTCAGGGACTAACGTCAAGATAGCTACAATCCCATCCAGTGTTGTGGTTCTGACACCTGATAACTTTAACGAAGTTGTCCTAGATGAAACCAAAGATGTTTTGGTTGAATTTTATGCTCCATGGTAAGAGTTTGTATAGTTGTTATATTCAAGGCCCCTTTTTCATCTGAGGTTTTTGTTTCTTTGTCAAAAATTAAATCAAAATTAATAAATTCTTGTAATCCTGATTAGTGTAATATGATGATATGACTATTACAGTTGTGTAATACAATAAGTGTTACGAGGTTTATTTCAAATGCCTCGGGTTGCTATTTATCAAGGGAACAGGGATGAGATTGTGTGGAGTCTAGTTGAAGTGCCACGTTGCTTTGCATCCTTGACTTTGTTGTTTTGTTTTGCAGGTGTGGGCATTGCAAAAACCTTGCTCCAGTAAGTAGATAAAATATTTCCTCTTATTTTTAGCGACCTTTTATTCATCTTACTCCGGCAGATTCCTTAATTAGTTGTTCTGTCTGTCTTGTAGATTTATGAAAAGGTTGCCTCTGCATTTAAGTCAGAAGATGGGGTGGTCATTGCTAACCTTGACGCTGACCAACACAAAGATCTTGCAGAAAAGTGAGTAATCATGACTTAGTGTACACTTGAAGACCTGAATTATATACTAGCCATCTTTGTAGGTTTCGTCGTCTTGTTTACAACTACTTCCTGAAAATTGCTTCTGTTAGTAATTATCTTACTCTATAATCATTTCCATGTGTGTGGTTGTGTTGTCACAGTTTTTGTTTATTTCCATTTCACTGTTTTCAGCCCAAAATATTGCATGCAGTTGCAAAACAAGTTTGACCAAAGGAAATTATATCTTCAGAGATTCTAAATTAGATTTCTGAAATTAAACTCCTTGCAATGATTTTAAACACAACTTTTGAACCGGCTTCTTGCACTGCTTTTGGTTTCAGGTTTAGAAAATAGATTCCAAACCTTTTCCAAATGCATTTGGTATTTGTAATGTGTCTTTTCTTTTGTGTGTGGTAATGCTTCCACCATTTATGTTATTTTCTAGCTATTTCATTTGTTGTAGTTTATTTTCTTTTCAAATGAACTCTTCCTAACATGAACTCACTGCATCTGCAGGTTTGGTGTGAGTGGATTCCCCACGTTGAAGTTCTTTCCTAAGAACAACAAAGAAGGAGAAGAGTATGATGGTGGCCGAGATTTGGGCGATTTTGTTAACTTCATTAACGAGAAGAGTGGCACTAATCGTGATGCCAATGGCCAACTTGCTTCCAAGGTTAGCTGGTATTATTATTTAAAGCATACTATAGTTCTATTTTTTATCAACTTGAGAATTTAAATCAAGGTATGGCATGAATGGTAAAGCAATGATTCAAGTTATCATAAAGGATAACTGAAGGAATGAGTTTCTCTTAATTTATTTTTTTAGAGTCACGTGAATGACATTGAAACTACCATACATACATCATCATTTGAATTCTCTTCTAATGTCTGAGCAAATTCTTCCATTAAGTAATAGGTATCTAAGAAGTTTGAATCGTGTATATAATTTGTCTTTAATTAACTTCAAATTCCGTTTCCAATTCCTTGATACAAAATCAATAAATATAAATACAACTCAATGCTTCTTGCTACCCTCTTCAGTTCACTCATATTTTCACTTGCCTTGGTGCTGTTTCAGGCTGGTCATGTTGAATCTCTGGATCTATTGGCTAAGGAGTTTGTCAGCGCTGCTGATGATGAGAAAAAGGCCATTTATAATCACATGGAGGAGGAAGTTGAGAAGCTCACGGGTCCCGCAGCAAGGTTTTTCTTAATTCCCTCCTTTTAATTGCCTTGGGAGCTTGGATGAATTTTTATGTGCTAGACATTTATGCGAGAATTATAGAACATAGTCGTGAGTTTTTTTTTTCTGTTTGACTTTCCCCATCTGTTTACTTACTTTAGCATCTTCCTTCTTAAGATATGGGAAGATCTACCTGAAGTGTGCCAAGAGCTGTATGGAAAAGGGTTCTGATTATGCCACGACAGAGACCGAACGTCTTGAACGGATGCTGAAGAAGGTAAACTTTGGGTTCTGTATTTGTTTTTTAGTTTTTTACATCAATTGATAGGAATTAAGCTTCAACCAAATTTTTTCCTCAATATATTTAGTTTTTCTTTTGTACATTTCACTTTTTTATAGTGTTCTCCAAGAAGAACAATAGAATAACCATATCATCGGCATTAAAACAAATCTTCGTTTCTCGTCTGTGGAAATGAATATGCTAAATGATTGATGAGCAATGTAATGTGTGCACCTGCATAATTTTGTACAAGGAAGAAACTACTCTCGACCTTTATGCTATGTAAACTCCAAAGGCCAACAGTTCACTTTTTCTCCCTTCTTTGTTGTTAGGGTTGTGCAGGGTACAATCTTGTATTCTGAATCACTTTTGTTGACTCGAGTAAACGTTACGCAAAGTACGGCAATATTAAAGAACTGCCACTGCTATGTCTAGCATCCTCGATAATTATGTATATAAAGAAGTATGCATATCTGGCATCTTCGATAAATGATCCCGTAATGTTGCTTGCTACTTAAGTATTTCCGTGACAAATATGCAACCTACTGTTAGCCTATAAAAGCTGGATTTGTTGTTTAATAATGATGTTTTTAAGGTGGAATAATCTATGGGTTGGTGCAGGCCATTAGCGCAGCAAAGACCGATGAGTTCACTCTAAAGAAGAACATTTTAACTGCTTTTGCTTGAAGCTCGTGAAGAGGTTGAGTACTCGGCTTTGAAATTCAGAGGATTCTATGCTTCTGCAATCTGCTTATGGGCTTCTCAAAGTTTTGGTAGCTTGGGTACTCTATTCACTGTCGATGCGCTCTACTTTTTTTTTTCCTCACAACTAATTTCCATGCTTAATGATAGAAGAGCAGACTCTCTTATTAGGTGTTGCGGTTTCCAATATTGTAACATTCTCCGTAGAACACTTGATTATTAGCTTTGATAGCGAAGAACTCACAATCATGAATTTATATCTGGAGCAACTATTTCCTAGCTCATTTTGGGTATGAATTCGAACGTCTTGATCAGGCATCATGTGTTGTCTCATTTTTTATGATTGATGCAATTATCAGCTCAAATGGTTAAACTCTAATTTTTCATTCACCCTCTGTTTACACCGTGTCTCAAAATTTTGAATTCAAATTATAACTAATTTGGTGCCCTTTAATTGAATTTGAAGGGGTGGTTATAGGAGGTTATACATGAATTTTACCTATAAATATAAGGATAAATCATTAGGAAAAAATGTCTCTCCACAAATAATCCCAAACATGAATTTTTTTCTCCTCTATGAGCAGGAGTACCCTAAAATAACTGATGTGTAATATAATGCATAAGTAGATTAATATACTTTCTTTGTAACTCGTTGTATCGAGTGATCAAGCATACCTCTTGTATATTATATTTGTTACATTTTATTTTTCATCTTTGAGTGATCGATCACGGTTTCGTTTATTCTATTTCTGTCCACCAAAATGTTGTAATCGGTGATGATATTGAGTAATGAAAAATCTTTTATTATTCGATTTTTTATTTGTTTATTACTTTTATTTTTTCAATCTCGTTGTATACTATTAAAGAAATTTTGAAACTAAGATGTTGAGAATCACAATCTGCCTCTGTGAGTTAGCAGGATCTTATTTCGAAGTGATTTCATACTAATAGAAGGGATGACTTTTGAAAATGGTGAATATTTTTTGGTACTAAAAGGAGGGCTCAAATCATAAAACTAATTTGAATTTATAACGAGTACGAGAAAGAAAATAATAAATTCAAGAAAAACACAGCTCGGGGGGCAAAACAAAGCATTAAATTCGAATTTTTCTTCTTAAATGCTTTTCTGTCCAAATTTGAATAATCTAGTTTCACGCCTATTTTGATCAACTTAAAGGTCTTGAAATTCAATCTCCACCGTTCAGATTAAACATCTATATGTTGAGAACCTACATCTAAAAAGGTTTCACAATCCAACAGCGGAATTGTGCTCAATGGACATTTTAAATTTGTAGTGCATATAAACTATGTGTTTATGAATGTAAAAGATGTCGAATTCGATCTCCACCATCCATATTAAACATCTATGCATTGGGAATGTAACGTCCTGGAAATTCTGAGCTAAATTTTTGCATTTATGTATTGATGTTATATGTAGCATTTGTACATATAAGATATGGCATTGTTGTGTGACATGTATGTAAGAATGTGTTAAGTGTTAAATGTAAGTGTTGTACAGAAAAAAATTGTCTGAAAAAATAGTAATATTTGTTTTAGTGG
>MKEJ01030043.1:0-11937 GCA_001753735.1 Embelia ribes
TATAATTTACAAAAATTATTATATTTTGAGAACAAATAATTATAATTTAGAAATAAATTATTATAAATAATTTAATTCAATTTTTATTAAAATTAATACAGTAAATTATTATCAGTTCATAATAATTTTGTCTTTAAAATACAAAAATTTATTGTATAGACGAGAAAAAAGTTCTTGTATTGAGAGCAAATCCGACACTGATGGGGCACAAACTGCACAATAGACTTACATCAAAAAGTGTTAAAATTAAAAACAAGAGGGGGCACGGGGCAATAGGCTATTCCATGTTTTTTGGCCCCGTCAATATTGTGGGAAAAAAAAAAAACTTTAATTTTCAAGTGCTCTTTTTAGTAATCAATATCCAAATAGTAATGATTATCAGAAAATTAATACAATTGCAGTCCCAAATTAAATAAGTTACGAATCACGCATGAAAAATCACTCAAAAAATAGAGGAAATATATATATGTATATTGTAGGCCCCCTCAAAAAATACATAATAGTAGCTAATAATGTGTATGTATATGTTCAAAATAGGACAAAAATGTCAGCTTCACTTTCTGACAGCCACCCAAACCACACGTGTGCTATCCTGCCAAACTTTTCCAACAATTTGTTTAATGTCGTTTTCCTCTTCTCATTATTTGTCTTGTGTATTACAGTATATTTTTTTTGCAAAAATTAGGATTAATTAATATTCCCATATTTTCATTAAAGTATCTATCTGGTCCCCACAGTTTCAGTAGAAACCACAATACTTCCCCATGTTTTCAAGAAGTTTCAGAATTGATCCTAATGGTAGATCCAAACTCATTTTGTATGATGAAAAATTCCAAATCAAGTGAGAACCATATGATTTATTTAGGGGTAACTTAGTAATTTTTACAATCTTTTATGTTGATATCACCTCCTAATTTGATCGTTGTAGCTTTTAATATGAAATAAACTATGGAATGAACCAAATATGTCACTTTTCTTGCAAATTTGGGGTCAAATCTATCACTTTTTTTTTTTTTTCTTCCAAAACATTGGGATTAAACTATGAGAAACATTTCACCCTGAAAATTGTATAAATTTCAATTTTCAAAAAAGATACTTGTGGTGGAAAATAGCATCTCCCAGAGTAGCTTATGTATATATATATATATATGTACCTAAAAGGGTATCTTCAAAGTTGTCTTCTTTTGACCAAAAGGGGCATTCTCTTCTTCAATCTCACAGTAGGGAAGTTCACAATGGTATCAGCCTCTGCTACCCATCTGCGTGAAATTTTAATATAATTTAGAAAAAATAAACTTTTATTTTACATCTACGATTTGTTTAGTTATAATTTTTAAATAAATAAATTAATTTATTTTTTATTATAAAAAAATAGATTAATCCAGCTTAAAAATTATAACTTATTTATGTCAAAATAACAAATACATTCAGCTTCAAATTTGAGTAAACAATTGTTATCCAATTTTTCTTTTAAGCAAAAATACTAAAAAATTGAGCCCATAAGCAACGTAATGCAAAGCGAATGATCATCAAAACTCTACTATTATATTTGGGTTCTGATTATCTTTGAATATTTTGATGGTGTAACATGTAGGACATAGTGATTCATCTAGAAATCAATTATTAAGAAATCAATGAAGAATTTTCAAATTATAATTAAAGTGACCAATTAAGAGCTGGCTTACGGTAGTGATTAAAAATTATACAAGTGGTGTGTGGAATTTCATATATTTTATTATTTAATAATCAATGAATGTCAAAAAAGGCCAAATTTGAAATTATATCCTTGAGTATTCTTGTTTTCAATGAATTTGAAATATGGCCCCACAAGTTCGGTGGCTTATCACTACTTTTATAATTTAAATAGGCAACAAGGATTTTTTTACATATATGTATTCAAGACCAATAATATATTTATAATAGTACCTTTAATTATTTTAGGCTTCCGTGGCTTTAAAACTTTTGCTAAAGCAAATGAAATTAAAATCAAAGTAAGCAGATCAATTACTTAAAATTGATATAAATTCATGTTGATTAAAAAAAATACATATAACGTTACATATTTTTATTTCCTTAATATATTGAAGATAAATGGAATATATGGCTTGTTTCGTTTCAACTTACAAGCTTCAACTTATTTTTTTTTTTCTCAAAAATTAAATAGTATTTGACTGTTTAACTATTAAATTGAGTTTATTTATTATTTTGGTCTAAATAAATAAAATTTTTAATATAAATATATCAAATAAATAAATAAACAAATAAATACCTGAACTGAGTAACAAAATGGTGGAGGAAAATTGAAGCTTCTAGCCTAGCCAAGTCAAGTCCAGGACATAGCCGTTGTCCACCTCCAAATGGGGTAAAGTTACAGTTACTCATTTCTTTACCCTGCCCCATCGTATTTAAATTTATTATTATAACAATTATGTTTTACACTCATATGCCATGCCATCAATACAAAATAGAACAAATATGAAAAAAATATTTTATTTTTTATCGATTTAATCTCAGAATTTTGACTTTTATCAATTTCATCTACAAAATTCTCTTATTTCATAAAAAAGGCCAGTGTGAATCATTTTGCCCTTCTTTTTTACCATACATTATTAAGAGACTAAAAGCTAAATTAAATAGAATATAAATATCATTAAATAAAATTTAAGAGTTTAAAAAAATTTTAAACTAGAATAATAAATAATAATTTAAGTACCCATTTTTTCACTATTAAGTAAATAATATAAAAAAAGTAATAAAATACAAATTATAATTTTTTTTAGTAATACTAAATACATAAAAACTAACTAGCTACCTTAATTATATTTTTTATTGCATGATATAAGCCTAAATCATTTGGTACTTTTCTTGTTAATATTTTAATTTTCTAAAAAGATAATTAATTAGATAGAACCAACATTTAATATTTATCTCGATGCTAAACCCTCTATTCTATTGCAATGACACCAATTTTAGGCATCATAGTAAGTCATTTAAATTTAAGTAATATGAATAATTAAAAATTATTTCACAAAATAATGATAATTTATTTTTAGTAATATATCAAGTAAATTAACCGGTCATTATTTGATTAAAAAATTATTTTCATAAGAGTTACAAATCAATTAAATTCACTCTTTATTGCAATATAAGTGACGAAAAAAGCTAAATAGTGAAAAAACAGATATAAGAGTTAATATTACAAATCAACTAAAGTCACTTCTATTGAAATTTAATTTTTTTTAAATGCTTAAATTTTATTTAGATGTTTATATTTTCTATTTAATAGTTTTTCTTTAGTTTAATATCAATTTTATGAATAAAAATACCAATCTAATTTATTGTACAATGAAAAATAAGGGCAAAATGGTCCCAAATAACCTATATGACCTTGGAGACGAAATGAATAAAAAAATAAAACTTTGGGACTAAATTAATATAATGGTGGAATCTCATGGATGTTTTTGATAGTTGCCCTACAAAATATAATTTCAACATGAGTAATTACATGGTACGGTTTATTTGATTACAAATCTTAATTTAAAAAATAGTTTTTTGCAAACTAAGATTATTATTATTTTTTCATATGAATCCGATTTAAAACTTATAGTTTTTGTTAGTCCAGAACAACCAAAAACTCAACAAAAGGGTAAATACCCAAATGCGTGCCATTTCTTTTTCTTTTCTTCCCCAAAAATATAAATAAATATATTATGATTAAAAATTGCAACCAAACAAACCCTATCTGACACGTAATAAATTGTACATAGAGATATAAATTACCTGCCATCTCCATGGATTGAATAGGTAGGGGTGGTCATAGTGATTAGCATCAAGGTGAATTGATCTAAAATAAGTGAAAACACACCATCCTTTCGGAATCAAATACCCTTTAATTTCCACATCTTTCATTGCCTTTCGCATCACCCCTACAATTACGTTTCCCATCCTTAGGGTTTCTGTAATCACCTGTTTATTTAACAAATTATTATTTTGAAATTAAAATTAAGAATCAAGTTGTATGGAGAAACAAGAACTATCTGTTAGCTCAAATCCTACTTGCTCTATCACAAGGGTTAAGCTCATTTACATCTTTTATACGGAAAGCACATAACTTGGGAGCAAAATGTGAAATCCCTCGCCCTAGGGGCCCCACATGCCGGCTCTTTAAGGTCTATGGAGGAGGTAAGTCGCGGTAATCTAGCGGTTTCCTAGACAGGAGGCCCAGTGTATTGTGTCCACAAAGATCCATTCCCATAAGGGGGATGAAAATTCCATATTGCGGCTGCCAGGGCTTAAACCTGTGCCCTTGGGAGCAATTTGCTGTTCGAGTACCAACTGAGCAACGCCCGCAGGGGCAGAAAGCACATAACTTATTCATTAACAAGTTTGACTCTAGTTTATTTGGTTGTAGGTTTTAAGAAAAATAATATATTTTTTTTAAAACAGAAAGAAAGGTTCTGTCTATAAGCTAAACATTCAAATGCTCATCAGCTTCTAAGCAACAAATTTGAGCTTAATCAATTAATTTGAAAAATTGTGGCATGAATAAATAACTTACATTTTGTGTGAAGGGGAGGGACAAGTAGTCACTCCAACATAAAGGCTTTCTAGTCTCATCCTTTTGTCTCTTTAGCTTCAAGTTCTCTTCCTGAAAATATTTAATGTTTTAAAGAATATCTAACAAGTAATTATAATAATAAATTAAAGGTAAATAATACTTTAAGGCATTTCCAAATAAATAGAACATTTTTTTCAACTAATACAAACTCAAATCTAATAAACTACGCCAACATTATGAAAAATTAATCGATTCTTGGATTAATACTGGACATGTCTGGCACAAAATCATAGTAAATGAAATACGAGACAACAAAAGAACCTTGCATTATAAAGACGGATTTGATTTAAATTTTTAGAATACATTCAATAATTTAGGTTATAAAATTCTTAAAAATGCATTATTTCTTATTTAGAATAATTTTTTGGAAATTTGCACGGGAAAACAACTAAAACATGTGAATTATACACGTATCTTGTAAAATATGTCACACAAGAAGTATTTTCATACAGTTATATATATGTATTCGGAATGATTATTATTTTTTTAATTACCTACGCACAGATCCAAAGTATTTACTTGCTTGCTAAATTTAATAACTGGACATAAACATGGAAGATATATATATAAATGGAAGGCATATTCGGAATGATCCAAAGTTCTTTTGTAAAATTATTCAATAATTTAGGTTTTAAAATTCGGAATAATCCAAATGGAAGATATATATATATACATATATATCATATTTTCCTACTTTCTCTCTATTTTACCTAATATATTATAGCCATTGGATCGTTTCAGATCCAACGACCAACAAAGTTTGTAAGATTTTTTGTAAAAATTTTTGTCCTATAATCTATTCTAAATATATATATACACAAGAAGAAGAATAAAAAGTAATGGCATTACTGTTAATAGTTGGAGAGCATGGGGGCAATCCGATAGATATTTAATGGCAAGGGTAATAAGGACTGGGACAGAATCTTCTCCTGGTATCATCATTTCTATCATATTATTGGAAATAAAATCATCTGTTAGCTCATCACTTCCATCTTTCACCAAAACATCTGCCACATCTTTTGGAATTTCCGAAAATACCCCTCCTCTCTTCCTTTTAGCTTGCACTATTTTGTGTACTAACTCGGCCATTTTCTTCTTTGCCTGAAAATTAATTAGACCCAAATTAAACTATAATTAATGGATATGCTATAATGATGTTTTTTTTTTTTTAGTCATAAGCCAAGGCAATGAGTGACTTAAGAATTGTACTACTATATAATTACTAGTCACTAGAAAGTTTTCCAAGTTGCATGCACAATATTAATCAAAGCCAGTAAATATTTGGATTATTATAGTTTAATGCGTGCACGTACGTATAGACAAAAAATTTAATTCTTCATATAGACAGATGAAATTTAATAAAAAAAAAATACTCGTATTTTTTATACATATCGAAAACACGTACATAATTCATTTTTTCTAACCCAATTTTCCCTAATTGTAAATTTCTGAAATAATGTTTTTTAAAAAAAAAAATACATAATTTGCTGAATGTGTTGAACGTACTTTTTTAAAATAATAATAATTTATTTAACCGGTTCCTATAGCACAACGTTTTTACTACCCTGTCTAATTATGATACTAATAAATAAAGTTAAGAGTAATTAACTTGCCTGTAATGATTTGTGGAGCCTACTTCCAGGGATATTAACTGGCAGAGACATGAGGCCAGCTATGAATTCTTGAAATTGTTTTTTTAAAAATTCCATTTCTTCACCTCCATCCAAACTTATTAATGCCTTCACTAGCACTTGAAATGCAATCTAATATTAAAAAATAAAAAATAAAAAATGTGGGACCAATTAGTAATATCTCAAGTTTAAGTGTGAAGATATGTAATAGTTATTCATATGTGACACATAATGCGAAAATAGTTAATCATAGGTTAATTGACTATGTATATATAATATGAAAAAAATAAGAGGTAATTATAGTGCCACAGTTTTATCAGACAAATTATTCTAGAAGAGTTACTTTGTCTCTCAAACTAGTTGATTTAGTATGCTTTTGTGAAAAATAAACCTGTTTTCAAACTCAGATGCTTTCTCGTATGAGTTAAAACATTTTTCTTTTATTTTTTATATATGTCAAGTTCATTTTCCCCCACCTATGTATCACTTTAAAAATGAATATATAGAGAAAATTCTTTATGGTCGTATTTATAAAATTTGCATTCATAATCTAAATATCACATGTACGAAATTACAATTTAAAAGCTGCACACAAATAAGAATTAGGGTTTGCTCATCTACATCTTTTAATCAAATAAGTTAGTCTATTTTACGCTAAAAAAATGGGATATATTCAACTTACAACTTATTTAGGCCAAAATAGAAAATAAATTTAGGTTAAATGCTAAACGGAAAAATGAGTATCTATAAACTGCAAATAAATAAGCGCTGAGTGAGCAAGTAATTGAGTCGGGGGTGTGAGAAAATACATCTTTTGCTTCATCTTGGACGTAAATAGTTTGATCCTCTCTCCAACGCCCCATCGATTGTTGCACATACTTTTGCATGTCTCTAGTGATTTGAGCCTTGAGATGAGGTGACTTAAAAAAAGCCCCAATAAGCCCGTGAACCCTCCTTTGTAAGGCCCCATTGATGAGCAAAATAGAGGACTTTCCCATCAACTCAGTTAAGGATTTAGGGTATGATGGTACAAAAACTTTTCCATCACTCTGTAAAATAAATCTACTCACTTCTGCATCTGTTGATATTATTGTTGGGCTCCCAAATAGATGTGACTTGAACACTTCACCATGCCTATATATACATATATATATATACACACAGTTAATCACCCAAAAGTTAAACAATACTATATATTAATAATTTGCTCAACATATATGTGGCTTGTTAACTTAATTACAAAGCTTAGCAAGAAAATTGTTAATTACCAAAAAAATAAAAATTGCATAGAAGCACACCTAATTTAGTGGTAGTGTCTTTTTAGTAATTACTCATTAGTGTAATATAATTTTTTTTTTCACTCCTCCATGATGTTATCATATATAAACCCCATCTCCCTACGACATCATTTTGGGTGTATATGGAGAGAAATTATTTACACTCTTTACATGTTTAGGCATGCCCATCTCAATAACACGCTAATTAAGTATAGATTAATGTGTGCAAAAATAACACAAGGGGTGAGTTTTTATGATATGACCACACATAAACGTGTAATTTTATCATTTTGCACCACAATTTATGTAAAGTGAGATTTGTTTCGAAGAAAGAAAGGCGTTTGACGAACAAAAAATAAAAGATCTCTGGTTCGGTTAAGTTAATTAGGGCTTCAAATACAAATTAACTGCCCTTGTCCTACCATAGTAGCTTAAAAAACAATCGTATGGATACCATGTACATTCCTTTCTTCTTTTTCAATTTTTTTTTTTTGGGTTGATAATGGTTTTGATTTCTAATTATAATTAAGTAGGTTTTTAAGCTCATAAAGTAGCAGGATTGAATCCCATAATATATAACGAATATGTAATAGTGGGACTTTCTTTTTTTTTTTTTTTTTTTGCATAAATATCTAAGGCTTAAATAGGCTAAAAAAATAATGAAACTTACAAACGACGACGTTTGTCCATGAAGCTCTCGGGGCGATCGGAGTAAGCACAAGAAACAAACTCTATGGTTTCCCCTATAAAAGGCCACCCAAGAGATCCAAAAGGAATTAGTACTTGGCTTATGGTTGTTTTGTCCTTCGACGATGATGATCTCGTTGCACATGATTTTATAGCGTACCATAACAAAGATATCATAGCTACAAACATCATCGTACCACACAAATCCTCCATGTTTTCAAACCTTGGTCTGTTTTCTATTGTAATGGAGTGAGGAGGGACAGAGAGAGAGAGGGGATGGTAAATGGTAGTGATATACATGTCCCAATACATATATATATATATATAGGGAAAGAGATCTTGGGACCACAAATTTTGTTGGTCGATGGATTTAAAGCGATTCAGCGATTAAGATATATCAGAAAAAATAGAAAAATATGATATATCCTATCCATTGGATCTGAAGCGATCAAACAGCTAACAAAATTTGTAAGATTATTCGACGGCCGTTTCCATATATATATATATTAAGCCAAATCTTCATTTGTTATAGTTTATTTATTTTAGCTTATTTACAGAAATGGTATAGTACTTTTGGAAGGAATTCTATTTGGTCCGTACGTTTCAATTGCATTGATAATGGTCCCTAATTTTTTAAGAAAAAGTGAAAGTAATTGGTCTCTGCTGAGGATGGAAAGTCCCATTTCCTAAAATGGCCATGATAATGGTTTTGAAATTAAGAAGATACCATCCAATGGATTAAATCTTCTATCTTTTCCGAAAGCTTGGGAATCATATTTTGTCCAATTTGTGGGACGATAATGTACTTTAGTTGAGTTTGCGGATGTTGGATTTTAAATTAAACGTTCGAAGTTAGAGGGAACAAAATTTTTTTTGTGTATTTTAGGGAATAATTTTATTCTTTTTGTATTGAGTTTCCAAAGAGTAGTACTGAAATCGGAATGTGAGAGTCAAAAGGAGTGTGCGTTTGACTTCGTCATATATTGCCCGGAGATTACGTCAGCGTCCTGGTTTGATCCCTCATCTCTTGAACTTGCACACTTAGTGCATCGTAGTTTTGGATAGTTGCACTTTAATCCAGGCCATTGAGCATGATAAATTAGGACTGGAAATGAGCCGAGCTGCTCACGAGCTACTTGAGTTTGGTTCGATAAATGCTCGACTCGAGAGTAAATAAGCCGAGCTCAAACTCAATTTTGAACTCGATGGTGTTAACGAGTCAAGCCTGAGCACATAGTAGTTGGACTTGTTAAGCTCGCGACCTGTTTGAAATAAGTACAATATATAGTTTATCTTAAAATAAATACTAAACTATCTCATTGAAAATTCATTTTGTCCCCTTATAAACTACTATATCAATATGTCATCATAAATATTTTAATCGTTCCAAATTTAAAATTCATTATAAAATATCATTAGTATTTAACACTTTTAGAATTAAACTTGTTGATTGAAAAAAATTATTGAAAAATGTATGGTTTCCATATGGTTTTATAAGGATGTAACTCACAAAAGTTACTAATTTTGAGGCATTTTTATGTGAAGTACACATAATATTTTTAACTCATTCTTTGGTGGATTTCAAAGCTCGTAATGCGAGTTTCGAAACAGAATATTACATCGTCAAAATCATAAAACGGTGTGAATGAAAATTGGGTTCAAAGTGAGGTGTTTAAAGGGGATTAATGTGGGATGTCTAAGTCTTGTAGGAATTATGTCACATCGATTAGACAAAAGGTTCTTATATTGTATATACACAATAACACGTGCTACTAGACTAATCAAAGGCTTTTTATATTGTATATATACAATAACATGTGATACTACAGGTGTAATATAGCATGACATATACACATGTAGGTGGAATCACTATATGCGTGTATAGTCCGGGACAGGCCGGGTTGGGCTCAAGCTCGGGGCTTGGGCCTGGAAGTTGGTTGCACATGGCGAGTTAGACGCGTCCTTATCCTCATCAAGTTTCGGGTCAGGGTCCGAAGTCCAAGCTTAGTTAGGTGTGCGTATGTGTGGTTATCCTCGTCCGGTTTCGGATCAAGGTCCGAGGTCCAAGCATCCAAGCTTAGTTGGGTGCGCGTATGTATGGTTTCAGATCAAGTATTTTAATTAAATACTGTTAGAAATTAAAAAAAGATCCTACAAGTTTCAGAAGTTGCAAGAAAGTTCATATGCCCCTTGGATTCTCTGACTGTCCAGACGCCCCAACTATAATATACAACTATAATAAAAGAAACTTCGCAATATAGCTACAACAAACCACATATGCCATTTTTATAGCCTACGTGCAATGTATATTTAAGTAACTATAATCAAGTATGCAATGCAATGTTCAAATTATACCAATATGAGGGTGATAATATAATAAATCATAATCTAGCAACATATAAATGGAAAAAGGATAAATGCTCCAATGTAAGCTTTTTCATGTAAAATTCGATAAATGTTCGTATGAACTTACATAAATAGAATTATTCCGAGGTTACAAGTCAGTCATTATGTCACACTAACGATGACTTTATGGTTTAAGTAACACCCCCTTGCATGGCTATTAAAAGGGATGTTTTTCAACCATTTTTCTTATTTTGAAAACACATAGTACTTGCACTTTTTATTACTCAGAAAACACAAAGCATTTATGCTTTTTTCACACAGTCATATGGGCAGTCAGAGAGGGTCCCGCACCATAAAATGTTTGACCAAGCGTTTAGATTGCAACTTCCATTAGGGCGTAGTACAGACATTCTACAATGAGAACTCATTATCGGTGTAAGCCAGAGGTAAAAGAATACAGATTTTTGTGGTCTCGTATGAAATTTTGTATTAAATTCAATTTAAATGTTGTAATTTGTTTTTTTCATTACAGTTAATTGTAATTTAAATATCTTTTGAAGAAATGAAGTTTGTTTTATTTTTAGTTTATTATTACTGCCAATGTATTCATAAATTATTATTTAATTACATCAATAACATCAAAATTTACATAAGAATTGATGAAAAAATAAATAAAAATCAATAAAAAATACTGTGAGAATTAGTTATTTAGCCCTTAAATATTTAAATAAAAAATTGCTTCTATTATTTTAATTTATAACTAGATTAGACGTGCCAATTATTTAAATTACAAGTCTAACTGTTATACTACTTGCAAATTTGAGTAAAGTTTAAAAAATGTTAGATTAAAGAATCATAAATATTTTGCATACGTTTTCCACATATTATATAATTATATCCTAAAATATTCCAAATCGTATCTGCATTTCTGTTTCCCATATATTTTATGCATGTGTTTTCCGTTTCCATCTCCGAGTCTGGATCATCTACCTCCTTCTTTGTGCCTCCTTCTTCCATGCTCATAAGCATTTTTTGTTCTAAAATACTAAATAAATTAACTTACTAAATGTAAATTAATTGTAAGACCATTACACATAATCTAAATATAAAAACACAATCATTTAATAGGGTTATTATACAATTTTTTACATTTTCAACTTTCTAGTTTGTAAAGCCCTGAAAAATGTGACTAAATTGAACAGACCCAGAGACGTCCCTGAGGGCGTGCAAGAGGTGCCATCGCACAGGGCCTAAGAATTATAAGGGCACACTTATTAATAATTTTTAGAATTTTTTTATGTTAAAGAATCTAAAATTAAACTATTTTAAAATTATAAATTATATTTAAAATAGTTAAATTATTGTATTTCAATATTTT
>MKEJ01030055.1:0-29522 GCA_001753735.1 Embelia ribes
TAGATAATCTGTTGTATGAAGAAATTGTATTTTAGATATCTGTATTTTAAATAATCTGTTGTGGGGAGTAGTTGAATAGATAATCTGTAAAATAGAAATAATGGTTTTCATGCTGTAAAATAGATAATCTGTTTAGATAAGCTGATGCAAGTGCTCTTATTTTACGCGAGTTAGATCATTAAAATCCTACAGAATAGAAAATGAAAAGATACGAATTTATAATATTATTAACTCCCATTATAAATTCATTTAGAAATTTAAAAGACAAATATATTAATTTTAAAAAAATACGATGAGGTTTAAAAGTAAGTAATTTTAGGGATAAATGTAAGGTTGAACCCAAATGAAAATGGTAAAAATTACCATCCTATCTTGTAACATACCATATTATATGGTATTTTTCAAAACATCCACTAACTATTAAGTAAAATGATTATTGTGTCACCATCGGTGGTAGTTTTTAATCTTGACTACAATATTATCGTACTATCAAAATATTATTTTTATAAAAATTTATTACACACGAAAAATATCACAAATGTTATTATTAAAAGTTTGATCATATATATTTAATGTCATTATATATAAAAATATAATATATTTTCGAATCTCACACTAAATTTAAATTATAATATATACGTGTGGGTACAAGAAAATATAATATATTTAGCGTCATGAAAATAAAATATATTTACATTAAAGAATTGTGCACTAATGGTAATGTCTGTGGTAACCACACATCCAAAGGTAATCATACCAATATTAGTGGTAAACTTTGAAGGCTAACATTTGTCATTGTAAGAATAATTTTTACTGATGGTATTGATAATTATATCCATGGTAGATAATACTATCGGTAGTGATAGTAGAATTTTACTCAATCCTAGATAAATGTGAGGTATTTTGGGAATGTAAAATATATGAAACATGGTAGTGTGAATTATTTTTTTAGAGTATCCAATATTTTATTGAAATTAACACATATCACATTCTAAGGCGCCATTTGCGTATTATATATAATAAGCTATTCAAAAATTATAATTATAATTAATTAAAAAAATTAAAAATTGTGTCTAACATGCACAGTGTGAATTTCAGAAAAAAATTAATATTAAATTATATTATTTTGTTAGTGGAGTGAGGTATTTAATGCCTTAATGACTTTCAATTTAACAAATTAGTTATTTTTATTTTTTTTCTTTAAATGGGTAGAAAATTAATGTAATTTATTACTTCCGAAGGGGTATTTTTGGAATATAAAATGAATTTTTTTTGTCACCTTCACACTTTTATAGTTAGTAGTTAAATTTAATTATGTATGAATGAGTGTGTGTATACATATTAACTTTAATTCATCCACTGGTTGATCCTTATATCAAGGTTATCCATGTGGCATTTGCATTGGCCTATTTCATTCAATTTCTGCATCTCATATTTTAAAAATTAATTTTTCTTACTAAAAATCACAATGTTAGAAATTGCCCATACTAGTTTTTCTCTCATTTTTTTAAATTATTCAAATAATTATATGATATATAAAAAATATTTTTCCTAATCTTAATTAATATTTTATTGTTTTGGTGGAAAAAAAAATCATTTTAATAAAAAAAAGCATGAATAATAATTTTTCTATTGGGAAGATTACTATAATATTTCTGTAAAAATTTTCTACAAAAACTTAGAGAAATTCTCAAATAAAAAAACTGATGTGAATGCTTCCACTTGTACATGTAGCCATATAATTTATCGTAGTTTTAATTCGTAGTTAGCGTACCTATAGAAATGGATTTGCATCTTGTGACCATTTGAAGAAAACTAAAATTCCCATAAACATCTTCCCCAAATAGGGACACAGAACTGGGTGAAGTTTAAAAAAAAAAAAAAAAAAATTATTTTTTATTTAAAAAAAATTGATGTATCCAATTTAAAAATTTTAGCTTATTTAGATTAAAATAGTAAATAATCTTAACTTAAAAACTAAGTAGTCAAATTTTATTTAATTTTTAAGTTAAAAAACTGATAAACTGAAATTAAACAAACCTATGTGCATGAGTCTATTACTTTATGAATATAGCTTCTTATGAGAAATTAGATGTCAGTGTATATCATGCTCCAATTTCAGAAATTTTCAAGTTGAAAGTTTTAGGAAACGGTTTTACTCAAAATTGTAATTGTTTTTCCACCGGCCCAATTTTTTTTAAGATTTATTTTCGAATTTTGTTTTAGGATGAAAAGAAAATGGTTTTCCCCATTTTCCTCATTGGTTATGATAACTTCCTTCATGCGGTGCTATGTGACACAACCTTGTTAAGTGGCATTATTTTTTAGGGACCACTTCTGTATATATAGCATTTTTTTTCCCAGTTAAAAGCGAATACTGCAGTTCGCTAAAGGAAAAACTACTTTTCTTTTTCAACGGCCGCTTATGCTCGTGGGATTGGAAAATAGTGTCTAACACTGTTTTTTAAGACGCAAGGCTAAGGGGCTTATTTCTAGTCACAAAAAAATAATTTTGATAACAATTTTATTTAAAATATTTTATTTTTATGGCTAGAAATTATTGTACGCTCTTACCCTTCTACAAGTAGAGTTAAGACACCTTTTTTCTATAGGGCTCTTTTAGAGGCAACTTGAGAACCGGTTTTTACTTTTTCAAGCATTAACTACAAGAGCCTCAATATTAGAGTATATTTATATTTCTAATAGATGTCTATTTTATTTTTTTATAATAACAATTTATTCTTTACTAAACATTATATTTCTTATAAAAAAAATCTAAAATCTATTTATTAAATAATAAAATATGGCTGATATAAAATTTAATTTTGAAAGCAACTTTAAAACTATATTTTGAGAAACATCAACATAATGCAACAAAGTTTGGAAAAATTACCAAAACTGATCAATTTTCAAAACTATTTACCAAAATAGGTTAGTCTTGAAATTATTTACCAAAATGAGTGACTTTTACCCTTTTGTATATGAAATTATTATTTATTTTCATTTAATAATAATTCTTTGCCCAAAACTTAAAATCCATCCATGTTGTTTTTTGTATCTATCCTTGGTACGTATTGTGTTAAATGTGTATGTATTTAATTGATATAGAGTTTCAAATCCAAACATAACAAAACTTTTTTTTCCCTGATTTGAATGGAATGACAATGTATGGATAAAATTAATAAACTATGGGCGACAGAAAGAAAATTATTCAGTATGAACATATTTAATATAGTATTTTGCGTGCAAGTATGTACATATTTGATTTTACAAAGTTACTAAAAATATGTTTTCCAATTTAAAAGTAGTTTTTGGAGTTTAATGCGGAAAACAACTGAATAACATGAATGATACATGTTTTGTGTGGAATGTATAAAAATAAAAGTATTTCATTAAGTTTCATATCAATTCAGAAAATAGAAGATTTTTTTTAATTATAAATACTTATTAGTATTAAATGGCAATGGTTTGCGATTTTACTAATAATGGATTGCATGAGATTCTAAAAGTATATTAGTTTTGTTCTTTCATAAATTTATGTAAACTATCACAATTAAAGCATATTGGAAAAAATTAAGCAACATTACGGATTTTTCTGGAGTGAAATTTTTGTTAAAACTTATTGTCTTATAACATTTTAGTTAAAATATTAAATTAATAATTTACATCGCTCAACTTAAATTTATTCTAAAATTAGTTTGAAATTTAAGTTTGTTACTTACAGTAAAAAGTAATTTACAAACTAATAATTAATTATAAGGATATTTTTGTTTTTTTAGTTAAAATTAACCTATTTGAGTGAATAGTTCTAAAAACAATCTATTTTGGTAAAAAATTTTAAAAATTAATATTTTTTAATAAATTTTATGCCTAAATTTATGTATCTCAAAAGCTGCAATCCTTATTATATTCTGTCTTCAATTTTAAGGATAAAAAGGAGATGGAAACATGATAAAGTAATTAGAGATGATCTCACACTCAATGAAAGTTTATATTCGTATGCTACACATTGTGCGACTTTTTTTTGTACAAGAACCGAAGTGCAATTTACGGTCTCAAGTATAAGAACCAAAACGATATAATAAAAAATTAAAAAGAATAAGAAATAGGATACCGTAAGAGCATCTATATTCGAGTATCCCCCTTTAAGCATCTTTACACAATTTTATACATGTCACATCATTGCTATATCAGCGCAATACTCTAATAAGTTTCTTTCCACCTCTTGTCTTTCATTTCAATCATTTTCTCTTTCTAATTATTACTCATTAGTATTTTTTATTCAATCTATTATTATTATTGTTATTATTATTATTATTATTTATTTTACTTTTATATTTATCAACAACAATAATTAAATGTATTATCCCATAATTATAGTTATTAAAAATAATAAAAGTAACAATAAAATTGCATTTCTTACCAAGAATAATAATAAAAGACACCCACCTATATTAAAAATTTTGAAAAAAAATCATAAGACATGATAGGAGAAAATATTAAATATTAATTTGGGTGTGGAATGGAAATGCTGGAAAGAATAAATATAATGTGTAGAAATATTGAAAATGTTTCATATATTTATAAGAAAAAAAAATATTGCAACCACTAAAATTTTTTATAGCCATTTGAGCAACGGTAATATACGGCAAAAAGCCCGAAAACTTTAAAAAATAATTCAAGTTGTCAAGAACCAAACCACTCAATTCATGATACAAGTATCTCTCTTCATTTACTCACCATTATGTGCACAAGGTTCTTAGTAGGGTTTATCAAAACGGCTGCATCGATTTGTGGCTAGTCCATAGCCTATACATTTATAAATGAGCAGGCCTAAGGCTGATAGTTCTAAAATTTTGAGCTTGTGGGCCCCCGTGGGCCAAGCCCGTTTAGATCCTTTTAAAACTTCACGGGCCAGGCCAGAAAGTCCCTTAAGGCCTGTTTTAATATACTATATTATTAAGCATATATATTATGAATATTTCTACTTTTACTTATTTATTATCCTTAATTTTACACATTTTAAAATTTATCAATAAAAAAAAAAACAATTTTCTTTTGAACATCATCAATTTTATTTTAAAAATAAACGAATTTTTAAAAAAGAAACTAACATTTGAAATAAAATATTAATTCTTGAAAAAACCCTAACCTCAATTTCAAAAAATATATTAAACTTAAATTTTCAAATACCTTTATTTTTTCAAAAAAAAAAAAACCTTAATTCAAAATTTTTGACAAAAATAAAACACAACATTAACTTCAAAAATATTTAAACTCATATTTATTAAAAAAAATTTAAAGTCGAGGGCCGGCTTTGTCCGGGCCCGACCCGCCAGCAGACGGGCCACGGGCAGAACACAGGCCAGCTACAGTGACAGCCAACCGGGCCATGGGTCACGTCGGCCCATTATAGCTAAAAATGGGCTAGGCCGTCCCGGCCCGTTTGACAACACTATTTCTTAGGTGGTATGGCCCATTTTGATTGCCGATCGAGATGCTTTAAATTCTTATTAAGGTCTCAGCATGTCCTGTCCCTGGAGGATAAATTCTCCTACCCTTAAATTTTTATGTACCAAAAATAAAAAAAAGTGCATGCTGGTTATGGTGACCAAGTGTTGGTGCCGGGATCTTATACATTGGGGGGGCGCTAGGGTTTGAATAGGTTGGGTTTTGCACTTGTATATTCGTTGAAACGATAATCAGCATAATATATATGAGACTAATCGCGAGTTGTTGTAAAACTAAATTTTTTTCGTTTATTTTAATTTAACGACATCAGGGACTTATAAGATACAATACTAGCATATTCACATTCTCTTAAGAAGTTTTCCTCTTTAAATTGTTGTCTTTCTCATGGTAAGTGTACTTTGGTTTATTATGTAAGTGCTCAAGCCTTTGCACTTTTGAACTTTTCTTTTTGGCAGAATTTTTTTTCTTTTATAACCAAAAAATTAAAAAAAATAGTGATGAATGATTATCTTTTTTCTCAACTTAACGAAAGCAAGGTATTTACTGGAACACTGCAGCCAAACGTGAAGAAAATATTATTTTTTAATTTTTTGAAGTGGGCTTAGGCTTTTTCTTTAAAGTAAAGTGGGCTCTAAATTGTGCTGGTTTGTTAAATACATATGGGCTAGATTTGGGTTCAAGGTTAACCACACGCCCTTTACTTTTAATTCCTGCAATCGCATCCCCCAAACCTATCAAAATTTTTATTAGAGTTTTTTTTTTTTTGGAATTTCAATTTGATTAGAGTTGCTATAATGGTAGAGTCATAGAGTTATTAAATTCCATTCTTACATCTTCTCTTTCTCCTTTATCTTACTATCAAATCAATTTTCTTTCTCACCCATCTTAATTTCTCGATACATAGTGGTGAAATATTATCCTGCTAAAATTAAATTTACAAAATTTTTGTTTTTTATGTTAAAATATACATCAATCCAATTCATTTTAAAATGCGCTGTTTTTCTGAACTTTTGACAATGCAGGTTAAAATACACCCCCAACGTAATAAAATCTTATGCCTTTTATTCTAACGTAATAAAAAAGATATTTAATCTCTGCATCTGCTATTTTCATCCCATAGATCCAGAAATTCATTGTAATCAAATCGTATAGCTGAAAATACCAAGACATACCGTTCGGCAAACAGATAGCATTGCAGATGTCAGGAACAAACATGACTTCTTCTAAGCCTAGAAGACCACTGGAAGACACTCGGGACTAGAGCATGTTGTGAAAGAGGCACACAGGGTAAGTGTGCTTTGATTGTGTTTCCGAGGCACAGTTTAATGTAGATATCATAAATGCGAGGTGCAAGATACCGGGGCAACCACTCCACTATGTGCCAATCGCTAGCGCATCCAGGCCCCAGTGCGTTATAGAGAGTAAAGATTAGTATATAAAATAAAATATTTTTACTTATTTTTGGAGAATATTTGTCATAAGACAAAGGGATGAGAAAGAAATAATTTTTAAACTTAATTTGCAAAGATAACAGGGAAATCTAATAGAGAGGGAGAAAAAAATGATTTATTAGTAGAATGATAGAGATTTTATACATATAAGTAGAAATAGAAGAGACTGTAAAGATGCAGGGATAACAATTAATGACTCAAAGAAAGTTGAACATTTTTTTTTTTTTTTCAAATTAAGTCCTATCGTGAACACTATTAACGAAAAATGAACTCAGTGCTCAAAATTATTCCACATTTTTATTTATAATATGAGAAGAGAATCCAATTTTTTATTTTTTATTTTACCTAAAATAGTCATTATTTTAAGTTTTGAACATTTTTTTACAAGTATTATCTTTTGAAAATTTTATTTCAGCAAAGCCAAACTGGAGTTTTGTACATAAAACTGAGCTGCAGAAGAATCTTAGATGCAAAATTTTAAAAAACTAAGAACAGAAATGCAAACCAATTAGTGCCTTGGTTTTTGAAGGGAAAAAAAAAAGGCTCCCATAGTTTTCCTTTTTTTTTTTTTTTAACTCAGTTCCTAGGTTTGCTTCTACGTGTTTTTCATTTCTCCAAGATGTCTCGTAATTAGTGACATTGTTTTTTGGATGATGGTGCCAAAACGTAAACGTAAACATAAAAATAAAAGTAATGGTTTATATTAGTTTATTTGTATTAGTTACAAAGGAAACACACTAGATGTACTTACTATAGTATATATGAGCAAAAAATAACACAAAATGAGATGAATTTAAATGGAGCTCAACATTCCAAGTTGGTGTCTCCCTGGGTTTTGTTTGGTCATGCTTCTTGTAAATTCCAAAGTACATTTGTTTCGGGGTTACATTTAATTATATTTGCTGACAACAAGAAAATTGTACATAATTGCGCATTGGTATTGCAATTCGCATATGCTCCTTTTCCGAGCTGAGCCGAGCCGAGTTTAACTATGGGGTGCTCAAGTTCGCCTTGTTAAAAAAACTTCTAAGTAGAACTCAGCTTGGCTCGGCTCGGCTCAACTCAACTCATTAGTATTCAAACTTAACTCATACCAAATTTTTGTCGAGTTGAACTCAAACAACTCACTTGAGTCATAACCAACCATATCTCATTTTGAACTCCTTATTGATTTTTTATTTATATTTCCATCAACTCTTATGTAAAATTTCGCAAACAACACGTTAAATCCAAAAAATGTTATATGTTAACCATATTTTAATAATTTGAAAATAAATTTTAAATTCGAAATAATTAAAAATATTTATGGTGACATATAGATATTAGTAATCAATAGAGGCAAATTGAATTTTAATATGAGAAATATTAGCAATATTTATTATATTAATCACATGATACATACTGCATATGAATTAAGAATTAATGTCTATTAAATAATTTCAATTACCAGAAAAAATGATTTGTATTCACGAATTGCTCTCTATGATCTCATAATATTGTCTTTCATGCCATTAACATTTCCCTATAGGATGCTTTTCAAAAATATAATTTAGAAAAGAGCTAAAAGAATATTCTGAAAAGACTATTAGTTAATAAGGAACTAAGTGAGTGTCTATTTTTTTTTTTCTTTTCACTTTACACCATTGCCAACTTAAAATCTCCCCTCCCTCATAAGATAAATTCTTAAAATCATAACTTACAATGTTAATATAATTTTTCATTTTCATTTTATATAAAAAATCAAAGACAAACATCCTTAACTTTAAATTTCTGATTCTCTAACATTACATTAAAGATATCCCAGATACAAAAAAAAAAAAAAAAACTAGAAGAAGAAGATAAGTTATGTCTTACTATCGCAACAATTCATGTTACATTAAAAATGCTAATACAAATTTCATATAAGTAAATATTAATTAAATAAAAATGACGAACTTAATAATATCTCAAGAAAATTTAAATAATATGCTTGTCACACGTGCACATATCATTCTGTTAATAAAAATATTATTTTAGAAACATTATCATAACTGGATTCCTAACAAATCTAAATATAACTAAAGGGAAATTAATTATTTTTTTGAAAAATATTATTATAGTACAAATCTAACCAAGTTTGAACTTATCAAAAAATATAAGACAACATGGAAAAAAAAAGAATAGAAACCAAATATGTCACATCAAAAGAAATTATAATAGGATTCCACCAAAATAAAAATTAACCTAATAAATATTATTTTTTTCTTCTTAAAAATATTGCTATAATATGAGTCCACGAAATTGATAATTAAACAAAGGATAAGAAAAATTAAAATAAAAAATTTCATAAGTTTCTTTTGTATAAAAAATAATATAATGAATCCAACCGAATTTGAACCTTTAAAAAATATAAGACAACATGGAAAAAGAATAGAAACCAAAGATGTCATATCAAAAGAAAGATAGAAATCCAATAAAATTAATATTGTAACAAATACAAAATAATAATACAAAAATGATCTCATCTCATTCATCACGTGGACTCGACTCTAGTTAATATAAAAGTTGAGTCTTTTGCTATTTCCGTTTTAATAACAATATGTAACTGCATAATTTTTTGACAAGTGGTCGTGTATTTTTTTAACACATAATCCCATAAATTTAACAATCAAAATATTGGAAAGAAAAATATTACATCTTTATTATCTTCACATATATGCATTGACAAAATCTAAGATAATTAATCTTGAAATATTATCATAATTACTATTATCTTTTTACAAATATTATCATAATATGATTCCCACCAAAACTAAAATTAAAACAATAAATGTTATCTTTTTAAAATATTATTATAATATGAGTCCACAAAATTGAATTGTAAAACAATTAAAACAAAAAATTTCATAAAACTTTTGTTTATATAAAAATTCATAATTAAGAAAACATATCATAATAGAATTCCAAACTTAAACTTCTTGAAGAACAAAATTGGATAAATTATATTATTTTATTTAAAACTATTATCATGATAGATTCATCTAAACTTAATCTTCTCTCTATAAAATATATAGTTATAGCACAAATACAAAAAATAACTATATAGATTGCAACAAAATGATAAGAAATTTGTATTTTGAAAAAGATAAAAATTAATTATATTGTAAAATTATATAAAAGTTATTCATTCAAATATATTTAATATATTTGTGATAAGTGCCTACATAGTTAATTGACACATGCTCAATTAATTTAGAATTTTAAATTATAAAATTTATCATAATAGAATCTCATTAAATCTAAATTTTTTGAAAAATAGAACATATCAAAATTATAATTATTATTTAAAAATATTATCATAATATAATTCCTATAAACATAATCTTCTTTGAAATATATTAAAAAAAAACTTTAAAATAATATACCAAAATCCACTATATGAGTTGGAGCAAAAGGATAAAAATTATTATTTTAACAAAAGAAAATGTATTTATGTTGAAAATTATAAATGTCAATATCATTTTACTGGTAAAAATTCATATACTAAAAAAATAAATAATTATTAATGTTGAAAAATTATATAAAAGTTATCTCCTTAGCTATGTTTACGTATTTGTAACAAATATCTACGTAACTAATTAATACATACATTATAAACTAAAATATTTTGATAAACAAAACTTATCATAATGTAATTCCACCAATCTAAAATTTATTGGAAAATAAAACATATTAAAATTATATTAATTTAATTGAAAATATTATCATAAGAAAACATCTCAATATTTACGGTAAAATTTTAAATTTCTTAGTAGAAAAGAAAATTATATTGCCACTATATAATAAACCAATGAAAAATAAATATAAAATTAAAGATAATGAAAAAAATACAAAATTACATGCTTAACAGTTAGATTTAATAATTTTAAAAAACTAATTTTATGAGACCCGTACGAATTACATGCTAGTATAAAATAATTTTGGAGGGACAAAAGTTTAATATTGAGTATGTGTACTAATGCATGCACTTGCCCCATCGAATTTCCAAAAACTGAATTGAAAAGTTTTTGAATTTTGGAGACCACTACAGTATTTTATTGAAAAAAAAACACAGAAGATAATAAATTTTGAACTTCATACAAGTTTTAATCAAACTACACACAAAATATTGTCATAGCATGGATACTAGAGAATAATTCCCGGTTGAGAAATTCCAAAAACGTATAAACTGTTTTTTAAAACATTGAAATGTCATATAGTTCTTGAATCTCAAGTGTGGGAATCCCCCTCAAAATCCCACACAAGTTGATTAATATTTAAATTATACCGATTTAACTTATTTGATTATCCCTTTATGTAACCCTAGGATTCTTCTTATACTCTTACTTGGTCCTTTGCTGTTTTTAACAGCTGGTAGCTGTTTGTTGGAATTTGATAAATGAAAATAGTTAAATAAGACAAATTAATTATTTTTGTTAAAAAAGAGAGTCAGCTTTTTGTGCTGGCCCAATTTTGGACTGAATAATAAGAGTTTGTCGGCTTGGAAAAATTTGTACGTGGGAGTAAGCGACAAGATCCAGATCAATAATTTTCACTTGAAAATTAAGATATCAACATATATAAATATATGGTAATGATAGAGTAATTTATCACAATGGTTTTATTTTTAAAATTATTTTATCAAAATGAGTTACTTTTTAAATTATTTATCAAAATAAGCCACCTTTAGGTTTTTATAGATGAATTACCATTTATTTATCTTTTAATGACCGAAATATTCATTTGCACAAAAACTAATATATTTTCGTATTGTTCTTACATATATTTTTTATATCAAATCTTGATACGTATTGCAATCAATATGAGTGCACAAAATATTGAATGGATGGTGAGTTCCAAAGACAAATATGACATAATTTTTTTTTTCAATTTTTGTAGAGGGATAATATATTGGGGAAGTTAGCAAAATATAGGACAAGAAAAAAAATATTATTCAATATGGATGGATTTAATATAATGTGTTACTTAAAACAATGTATTAAAATTTATACATAGTATACTTTTATATTATAAAATTTCTTAAAATATAATATTTTCTTAAAATGGAAAAATTACTAAATAATGTGAGTTATACTTATTTTAACAGGATATGTCAAAAAAATGAGTATTTTTCATTAAGGTACATATCAATTCGGAAAATGGAAATTTAATTATGTGCACGTACAGATGTTAAACAACATTAGCTCACGAATTAACTAATAATAAGTAGTCTAAAACTCAAAAAATGCATTTATTTTGTTCTTTTATTTGAACTACCCCATCAAGTCATGCAGAAAAATAAAGTAATGTTACTAATTTCCCACGAATGAAATAGTTGCTACAACATATTTTCTTATAATATTTTAGTTAAAAGTAAATAATCTCTATATTATATTTACCCCAAAAAAATAATCTATATATTATATCAATAAGTTTAAATTTAACTTTCAACATAAACTTATTCTAAAATAAGCTTAAATTTTATTTATTTTTTCTTATAGTAAAGAGTATTTTACAAACAAAGCAATTATAAGAGTATTTTTGTCTTTTGGTTAAAAGTGACCTATTTTGTTAAATAATTTTAGAAACAAACCATTTTGATTAATTTCTCTCACATGATATATGTACAAATACATGTATAGTACATTTGTATGATGAGATCCTGTACATTTCTCTTTTCCTAATATACCGAACATCAACTTATGAGTCGCCAAAAGTTACTATTAGATGTCAAAACTCGAAAGTAAGTTTTTTTTTTCTACTATCAGATATTCAGATTTTATGTTTGATATGGTCATTTGAAATTTGCTTTGTTACCAACCCAAAAAAAAAAAAACAAAAAAAAAGAGTGAGAGAATGAATAGTAATGCGTATGATGAGAAAAGATTAAGGTTATAAGCCTCTACAAAAGATTAGGAATAAATTTGACCCCTTAGATCTAATTTACATTATATTTTTGAAAAAGAATAATATAAATAAAGTAGCTCAGAAGTTAACATGATAAAAATCACAAATAATCCGATTTTAATCATTTGGACCGGTCGAAGTGCGGTTGACTGATCAAACAACCTCTGACTTGGATAGCTCTGTATCATTTCACGAAAAAAGTCATAACTTGTTTTAAAATATTCGAAATTGAGCACCATTTTAACTATTAAAAAAATAATTGAATGAGCTTTCCAACCATACCAATTTGATAGGAAAAAATCTTCCAAAATTTTCTAATAATTTATTAAAACTCAACTTCTTGGCGTATGAAATACTTTTAATGAATGGTTGATCAAATCGTTCACTCAAGACTTTTCAAATATTATTATTTTCACTTGTTCAACTCCAAATCATCATCCAAAAATAATAATTTTTCTCATAACTTCAAGTGTATCTTTTAATTGGTTTCTAAATCATTTAATTTTACTCCATAATCCTGCAAATAATATTCAAATGCGTAATACCGAAATATAATAAGTTTGATATGCTAAATGCAAGATAAATGATCTAAAATATATGAAATAATCACTTATAATATAATATTGTAGCCCATTTAGTGAATATGTAATTATTTATAAATTTATAGGATTAAATTTCATAACTTAATTAGTACTTTGAGTTTAACATAGAGAAATCCAATGTCATAGTTTACTATATTTAACTTGTACAAACAAATAAATTAGATATTTAAGGCTCAACCAAACAATCAGTCACTAATTTAAATTATTTGTGGGAATAGCAATGAAGACACCAATCCATTAAAGAATAATGTTAAACTCTAATTTTCGTGATTATTAGTATACAAAATTTTGAAAAGAGTAAAAACTTTTATAATTATAAAGGCTAGATTGGTTAGTATTGGATGATTATTAATATTGTTTATAATTACGTAATAACTGTATAGTTTCCTAATGATAACTAATATTAGCATCAACTTTAATAGGTCTTTGCATTTAAATAAGTATCACTAGATTATTGCAAATTCAAAAAAAAAATCTAGAAAACAATAAAACTATATTCTTTTTGAAGAAAAAAATTATTCGAATTATAATATTTTGTACTATATATTAAATATTTTATATTTTTTCACTTTTCTCTCATTACTATTAATATTAATTAATGAAAAAATAACGTAATTAGTGTTATAGACCATATTAAAGAGTAAATAAAAATTGAAGGCTTAAATGACAGAAAATAAAGTTTAGGAATGAAATTGACAATTGAATCAACGTTGGAGTGAATAAAACATCACTAGATTGTTGAAATTTAAAAAAAAAAATAAAAAATCTAGAAAACAATAAAATTATATTCTTTTTAGGAAAAAAAGTATTCAAATTATAATATTTGGTACTATATATTAAATATTTTATATTTTTTCACTTTTCTCTCATTACTATTAATATTAATTAATGAAAAAACTAATGTCATTAGTGTTATAGACCATATTAATGGATAAATAAAAATTGAAGGCTTAAATGACAGAAAATAAAGTTTAGGAATAAAATTGACAATTGAATCAAAGTTGGAATGAATAAAACGTCACTAGATTATTGCAATTAAAAATAAACTATAAAACAATAAAATTATATTCTTTGAAGAAAAAAATTATTCGAATTATAATATTTTGTACTATATATTAAATATTTTATATTTTTTCACTTTTCTCTCATTACTATTAATATTAATTAATGAAAAAACTAATGCCATTAGTGGTATAGACCCTATTAATGGGTAAATAAAAATTAAAGGCTTAAATGACAGAAAATAAAGTTTAGGAATGAAATTAACAATTGAATCAAAATTAGAGTGAATAAAATACATTCTATCCAAAATTTTATGTATGTATATTATTTGCAAAAGAAAGAATGAAATTTACATATAATCTACGAAGACCAATTAAAACAAGTGTAAGAGTACTCCTACTAGGACCACTATTATATATATATATATATATATATAGATGCAATTATGCATTACTAATGTGGGTCCAAGTCAAATTATATATATTTCCTTGTAAAGATGATGTTGTAGCATCTTTTTGTCGACGTAATGGTGCGACGATATTGACATAAAGGTTTATCTTGCTTCATGTGACATCACTGTATATCTTATCTCCTATATACATTTCTATTATTGTCTTATTATTCACTAGTCTCTTTCGTTTCAATCTATTCTTTGAAAATAAGATTTTCATAGCTATATTATTTCATTTCATAATTGACTAGCCCACACCATTTCTTTCGATAAAGAAAATGGTTTTCATTTTACTAAAAAAAAAAATCGCAATGCAATTTCGAGTTATGTGCTATGATACTCAAAATAATAATAATAATTATTATTATTATGTGCTATGATGGCGAGTACCATACAGGAAATGATCGGATCACAAGAAACCACATCATTCTTATCAAATGTTCATATTACATGAGATGATATGTACAATTTTAGATGAGATGAACGCAAAGGTTAGAGATAGTAAGGATGCTGAAATAAGGATTAGGCAACGTGGGTGTGTAAATAATTGTCCAATATATATGAGGCCAAATTTTACTTTACTCCCACATCTATCATTCTACTTCATTTTATCCCTTCATCTATGATATATTTTAGTTCATCCCCTATTTATATGATAAATGCCCAAATTGTCATTTTGTAAAAATTTTATTAATTAAAATTAACTTATAAATATTTAATACCCAAATTACCCCTCCCCTCTCACTCGCTCTCCACCCCTCCGCCACTTTCCCCTCACCTCTCAACCACTCTCCTCTTCGACTATCATCGGAATCCTTCATTTAATTTTCTAATAAATGATTCATTTTTCATTAAATCTTTCATTCTCTCAAACTTATTTATGAGCCTCTCTGTCCACGTAATTGAATTTAAATGGAAGATTGATTGTGCAAAAAATGAAACATATTTATTTGATGTTTTTATAAAATCTCAATTGGAAAAGTATATAACTTATTGAAAGGGAATACAATATTGTAAAAATATTATTATATACTAGCATGTTTGCATAAAAAATAGAAAATTATAATAATATTACTCTTTAAAAAATTAGTAAAAGAATTAAATATGAATATATTGATATTATTCTATATGTAGGTTTTGTGTTGAAACTTTATTGATAGATAATATTATAATATGATCACAATAATAGATATACGAAACAACTATGAATACATGCATATCAATTTATTGAGATTCGAAATGAGTAAAGGATTTTGGAAAAAAATTGTGAGATGTTTTAAGAGAGATAGTGTGTGTGGAGTGATTTGGGAGAGGATAAGAAAGAAAGAGGGTGTTAATTTGGTCATTTAATATTAAAAAATTACTTTTTATTGATTAAATTAGCATAAAAGGATAATTTGAGTATTGTTCATAAAATAAGGGTGGCGAGCCGAAACATATACAGGCCCAAGTGTCCAAACCCCTGAATCATTGGGCCACAGCTCACATCAAAACAAAGTTGGCCCATTTTGAAAACGCGTAGAACACGAGTAGCTAGCTTATCGATTATACTTAAAGAATACTACTGACACTGCTAAGGCAATCAATTGCACATGTAGTTTCAGTTGTCTATCACACGCCTCCACTTTTTTCCCTATCTACTGTCTCTGCCACGTGGGCACTTTTCAGAATCCACTTACTAAAAAAAGCTTCTGCTTTTGGAAACTAACTTATGCTCCCAACCACGAGATTATTGAAAAAACATTCTGGAAAAACATAAATCAAAGTGGTTGCCTAACATGTGATAGATTTTTATAAATCACGTGATGACTATCATAATATATGCTCGTTGATAATATTTTAAGTTTCCTCTATGATGCATTTGAGGGGAGTAATACAGAAAGTTATTTGCACAGAAACGGGCTTTTCGGATCCTTTCATTAGAATTTAATAGTGCTATATAAAAATCGTGAATTTTTTCTTTCAAAAATTTGACGAGGAAGAATGTAAGTTTTCTTTATTTTGATCCATTGAATAATATGTAGTTTTAAACAGGAAGAAAAAAGGAAAGAAAATCTATCTACTAACAGAAATGGGAATTGAGATTTTAAAATAATATAGAGTCTAGATATAGTCCATATAATAATTTGCAACTAATCACTTTCTATTGCCTAAAATGGATTCCTATTTATGTCTCGTGAAGTTTAACGATCATTGTACTTATCCGGGCATGGGCAATAATTTGGTGATTGATCTGGAAGTTTTTTAGTCTGGTTTAGCTGTTACACATGGGTTTTAATTTCATTAATTGACCATCAATAGACGAACTTAATAAATGTCTTAGGCATGTTTTCGATGTTGGTTCAACTATGCCCGAGAAAGAAGAGTTCTTCATATTCGAATCCAACTTTATCCTTAGACTGTAGTGCCTAAAATGTTGAAAGAGAAATTGTTTCAAAATGAAAAATTTGGTGGCATTTGGGGTCCTTATTATGTTATTGAAGAGTGTGTATCTGAATATGGTTCGAATATACACTTCTCGATGATATATGTCTGGTGATATGAACAAGGTACTTGCTTCCCAAATGTTATTCGGATCTACTTGAGTACCTCAAAGTGCGGACGGAGGGCGTTGTCCGCCGACTATCCAATACTTGAATAAGAAAGGGTTTCGGCAATGTGTAAAATAATTTAGAAAAATATTAAATGTAGATACACAAACTTTTTCACTTATTTTTTCAGTTGACATATGACAACTTTTATAGTGAACTATACATGTACAGCTGTCAAACAATATTTAGCTTGTTGGTTTTTGATTTTCTTAATTATAAGCATGTGTGGCGGACAATGTTTTGTTCAATTATAGTCTCAGTCCCTGTATTTTATCATATGCATTATATGCATAAATATACATCTATCAGTTACACTTTCTTATTTTAGTTGAGTTGAGTTTAAATGACCATGTAATGCATGTAGTATTTTCCTTAATTTGAAGATGGCTATCATGGTATTTAGAAGACACGGGGATAAAAGATTATATCAAATTTAATAAATAGTAAAATATTTTTGGTAATGTTGTGATATAAAGAGTAAGTAGGCAACTATATATATATTTGAGAAGTATTGCACAACGAGTCTATCAAATCAAATCTATATGTTATTATAATTAGCAAATATTATTGCAGATATCTAGATCAATGTTATAAGATCTAAATCAATTTTTAATAGATTAGTATAATAATTAATCTGTAAGCACGACAACCTGATTAATTGGCATGATTTTCATTTCTAAATTGACTTCCCATAGACCAACAATATCATCGTTTCAAAAGTATAGTATCATGACTCTCAAACTGAAAATAGGGGATGACACGGTATTTTTATTGGATCTACGAGAACCATTAATGTAATAAATTGGAATCCTCATTACTTGGATTAGACAAATCAGAATTGGAAGGTCCTCCTTTATATGCTGACCGTCAAACCATCTAATTTTCGCATTTGCAGCCTTGTTTATATTTATTAGAGTATTCATTACGTACCCTTTTTATTATCAATATTGCCCACGTCCGCCCCCCTACAGTCCCTCTCTCTCTCTCTCTCTCTCTCTCTCTCTCTGTGTACAGAAGAAAACACACAAACACGGACACACAGCTCCTCCGCGGCTCAACGCACAGATGTGGGCAAAGCCTCCAACACGCGTAGTTACGAAAAAACCCCTGCCGAACTTCTCCTGTTCCTCCTTCAAAGACATCCACCTCCTATGTTCTGACGAAAATACCCTCACTCCCCCAAATGCCGCCCCCAGATCCCCCTCCATCTTCCACCGAGTCCGATTTGTCAACTCGCTCCTCCGCTCCTGGTCGACTCGCCAACTCGCTCCAGCGAATCCCCCTATCACCCTCCCGGGCACCGAAGACCGCGTCGTCATCTTCTACACCTCCCTCCGCGTAGTCCGATCCACGTCAGACGACTGCCGCACCGTCCGATCCATCCTCCGCGGATTCCCCGTCGCAATCGACGAGCGAGATGTCTCCATGGATCACTCCTACTCCTCCGACCTCCACCGGATCTTTCCCCCCAAATTAAGAATCGCTCTCCCGAAGGTCTTCATTGCGGGAAAATACGTCGGTGGGGCCGACGAGATCAGAAACCTCCACGAGACGGGCGAGCTGAAGAAGATGCTTGCGGGACTCCCCCCGGCTCGGGACGGCGGACCGTGCGATTTCTGCGGCGGTTACAGATTTGTTCTCTGCGACGAGTGCAGCGGAGGCAGGAAATGTTACTCCGAGAAGGGCGGGTTTCGGACGTGCTCTGCGTGCAACGAGAACGGCCTCGTTAGGTGCCCTTCCTGTTCCTGTCCTTAATTTGTGCATGAGTCGGATAATTTAGATTAGGGATTTAGATGAAATGAAAAACCGTGTAAGGAAAGATGCTAATATTAGTGTATTATCTGGTTTTGTAATTTGGTTTTCATAAATTTTTATGATATTTTGGTTTATGATTGCTGGTTTAGGACCTATTATTAAATTGTGAA
This sequence comes from Embelia ribes, assembly GCA_001753735.1. Lineage (NCBI taxonomy): Eukaryota > Viridiplantae > Streptophyta > Magnoliopsida > Ericales > Primulaceae > Embelia > Embelia ribes. Next base: position 19,420 of record MKEJ01030055.1, read on the forward strand.
TTATGTTGTAGCGTTGGTGGGGCGATTTCATAATTGAAAAGCCATAAAGGGGGCATTATTTTGGAACTCATCACATGGCCTTTTCAGATTTTTTGGACTTTTGGGGCTCATTTTTTCATTTCTTAGCTTTTTATAATTTTGATTTGGATAGGTTTGGATTTGTAAGCTTTTTTAGTACACATTGCCATTTAAATATTATGTTTCTCAACTTTTTAGTTAAACTCTGCTATTAGATACTTTTATTAGGGCTGCAAAGGATTAGGAGCCTTCTATTATGTTTTGAGGTATGAGTCCGGGTTGTCTCAAGCATTAGACATACTCGAGGCTCAGTCCGAAGCAACCCTACTCGAGTTTGATCTCGTATGGGTTTCAGTCTAGGTATGAGCTCGAACTTGACTCAACCAATATTGTGAAGGCTCGAGCCTGGCTAAAGTCAAGCTCAAATGTTTACATTTTTTTGGACAAACAACTATACTCGAGCTACTCGCAACTTCAAATGGGTTAAATATTATTAATCGAATTGACTATAAAACTACCCTCCAACTCTAATTCTATTTGAACCATTGTATTAATTGTGATTTTTGATATACCTGATTTGAGAAAACTGTTTAGTGAAGTAAAGCAAATTCATTGTGGTTTTTGACCGTTTCTAAATTGGCGGTTGAGATTAAAAATAAATTTTCATTTAAATTTAGGAGGGGCCACATTTTTAATCTCAGTCACTGGTTTAAAAGCCAACAACCGAGAATTGCTGTGTAGGATCTGCAGAGCATATGTTTTAGGATACTAACTAGCTGGATGAAGCTGACTAGTTGTTTGTGTTGATGGCTAATCTAAACAAATCTTCCTTGTTGGCACAATGTCGTTGACAAGTAATTGAAAAATCACTGTCTACAAGACTACGACACTGATAGCATGTGATCACCTTCTGCCCTTGGCCAGGAAATGTATAATTCCTTGGGTCTGTTTCTGTTAGTTATGCAAGGAATCTAAGGTTGGGATTTGTAAATTGAGTATCTCTTTAAATAAGGGGTTTTAATTATTTGCTCCCATCGTGCTGGTGTTGTGTACAATTAGATCGTATATAACTGAAGCTCTATTGTGTTGAATGAGACATTTTACTATGAAGCAATTGAATGATTCATAATCTTGTTGGAAGAAATAATTGGAGTTACTTGGACCTTTTGGCTTAGGTTGGATATGCAAGGAATTTAAGGCTGCGATTTCTAAGTTGGACTCCTATGGAATATGATACTGGCAGTGCCGGCAATATGTATGATTGTCGCATCACGATCGTCTATTGTATATTTGTGGAAAGTGGAGGCTGCCTGGTAGGAGCGACGGTTAGTTCCTGCCCAGCAAATACTGGCCGCCTATTTTTATATATGTGGTTTAGAATAAAAGAGCGGGTTCGCATAAAATTCAATTGAAAAAGAAATTGTTTAATCTCAACTACTTATTTTAAAATCACCGGGCTGATTTACTAGGCTAGGCTAGGCTTGCCCATCATCCCTGCCGAGCCCCATGCCTTTGCAGCGCTATTTGGATGGAACTAACAAATACTAGAGCACAATGGTATAATCTAGAGATTTTACATAAACTATTGAACTGTACTTGTAAAAAGTAAATTAAAAAAAAAAAAAACTTACAATGCAGGATTCTGATTTTGGTTTCGGATTAGGAGCCATTTTGTTTTTTGCATGTTATGGCTGCAAGTTTGAATGATCTGGAAAAGGAGTATGCATAGCCCCAACATCTGAACTCGTTCCTCAGTCTCGCTGTGGGAGACGGGCGTTGCATTTTCCAGTTGCATCATTGCCGCAAGAAAAAAATTATATTATAGTAATTGAAATGTTTCTTAAGCGAGCCAGTATTGTTTTTGTTTGGGTATGTAAGCGTTTTATTAGAAATCGAAGAGTTATAATTATAATTTTCTTAAATTGATGGTAACATTTGTGGGACCACTTTTATATGTTGCGGTGTTTTGTTTTTCAAAATTTGAAAAGTTTACAATTTGATATTTTGCAGGGCTTTTCTTATTTTGAAAAGCTAAAACTGCAAGGCTGTGACCCAACACATAATCACAATGAGACAACTGGATTATGTTGCTCGTTGAATTAACGCTTACAAATGTTGTACATATTTTTTAAAGAAATTTTTTTTATACATTATCGTTGTACAAATTGGTACAATAACATTTTGTATATGCATGACACGTATATATTATCTATATAGGGTACACCAAATAATTACTTACTCTTACAACTAATTGCTTGGCTTGATTAGCACCAAGATTAAAAAGAAGTTCGAAAGGTGAGATTTAAAATTTAAATTTAATGTAAATTGCCAAGATGGTCTTGTAAAATTTTGTCCTATTATTCTCTCAAAGAACTATGAAAAGACAATTTTAGTATTATATTTAATTTTGCAATAATTAAACAATATTAAAATAAAAAGGGCAATTTTTTATAGATACCCAAAATAGTAATATGAACAATTATTTGTGTATAATGAGAGTATAAAAAATATATATGTATAATTCATCTATACCACCGTTTGTATACCAATTCGTATACATGTAGTGTACAAAATTTTTACTCTTTTTTAAATTACTGTAAAAGTACTACTCTCTCCGTCTACAAATAGATTGTGCGGTCAAAATTGCACAAAATTTTAAATTAAAATCTAAAAAACTATTTTTTAAAATTTTGAATGATTAAATTACTTAACTACCCCTAAAATTTTTGTATTATTTTTCTTATTCTAATGAGTATAAGGGGCAATATTGATAATTTATTAAATTTTAAATCGAATGGATATCCAATCCAAAAAATTAAATGCACAATTTATTTTTGAACATTCAAAAGATTAGGCTGTACAATTTATTTGTGAACGGTTGGAGTATAATGTTAAATGTTGTATGCTTATAAAAAAAAATGTTAAATTGTATTATTGTGTTTAAAGGATCAATATATGTAATTTTCAAATGAAAAAAGTTGTACAACATGGACGCACAGATATTTTCTCTTGATCAAAGCTGACATTTTGGACCTCTTTTCCCCGCCATAATAGCAATAGTGGAGCCTGTGGACCTTTAAAAAGTACGGTATTGTATTTTCAATTTAAAATTTTTAATTATGCATTGAAGTTTTTGTACGGAGATCGACATTAAGTGGGCTTCAGTTGGGCTTGGAATGGGTTTGGTTTAGCTCGATCTCTCTCATAAGTTCCTTTTGGATATAGGAGTGGTGCATTACATATGTCTATAGTTTTTTGTTTTTTTTTTTAATAAAAGAAGGAAATATTATTACCAACCTTCTTCTACAGGAAAGCCTCTGGAGCTTATGACTGAAAACCCCCCCCCTTAAAATCTATACAATTGAATTATTTCAACTTTGGATGTCTCCAAGTCTATATTCTTAAAATATTCATTGCACAACACTTTTGTACTTCATTGGAAACTCTCTATGGGAAGAAAAATATACTTTGAATTGCCTTTTGCCCCTCTCTTGGTTAGAATATCTGCAACAAATTTCTTTCTTTAAAATAATGTTGAACTATGATCACAATTTATTCTGCCAAAATTTGAACATTATTCCATAACTGGACCAGTTTTCATGGAGGATTCTCCTTTTTCTCAAACTATTGGTTCAGTAAAGAGAAATCGGTTTCAAACAAAACAGAGTGAACGTCCGGTTGATAACAGATCAAAAGACCACATCTCTGCCAAATTATTTAAACCTTCACCCAAAAAATTCAGAAAAAAACAGCCATCACCTCACACTTACTGTTAAGTTACTGTTATACTAAAAACTCGAGCTTGTTAGTAGAGTAACTTTTATTCCCTTATATAATTCTCGAACACTTATTGTCTTTGATAATGCCACCAAACCCTGCAAGTCTTGGAGTAAGCTTAGCGGCTCCATCTATATTCAATTTCAGCTCACCCTCCATGGGTCTAATCCATTTTACTAGAAAAGGGCCTTTTAATTTTAATCAATGAAACTAGCACTGTCAAATTCTGCACGGTAATAAAGTCTTGAAAAGTGGAGATACTCTAAAGCTTAATCTCCCTAAGTCAGATCAAAACATTACCAATAGCAGAGGAAAAATTCTTGTTACTTAGCCTTCCTAAAAAAACCAAATCTCCCAATATGTGGAAAATTCAACTAATACATGCTAACATGTACAAATTCAATTAATTTTCAGAGCATGCATATGATAATGTCTATATAAAATGGGCATATATCATGTATTCTATTCGGCATTTCTCAATGTGTTTGTATAGGTTTTTTTTAGAGCATATTATTGAGAAACGTCTTCACTTTTGAGAAAGGAGGAGAAGAACTAGTCGATGTTGGTATACTGGTTAAATGTTGGTTGTTGAAATAAGCCATAACAAGTTGATCCTTAAGGTGCTGAGTTTGACTTTTGGTTGAATAACAGGCTATCGAGAGGTCCATTGTAGAGTGCAACATGTAAGTTTGGTTATAACTTAAAATTATAGAAGTATATTTTTTTGTTAAATAGATATAAAAAAACGCATTTTTAAGTGTCACTTATAAATATAATAAATGTGTTTTGATATAAAGTAGGAAAATTATATATTTTTGTATTGGGAGTAGTGAAAATTAGTTGATAATAATATAAAATTATTAAAAGTATATATTTTTTTGAAAGAAGAATGCAATTCAATATTTTAACAAAATTACATTTTTGGTACTTTTAAGTAAAAAGAAGTATATTTTTATTGGTACAAACAACACTATTTTTGTTTTTAAGTAAAAATCACAAGAAGTATATTTTTTGTGGGTGTACCAAACGAAAAGAGGGATGTTGCTGCTCACAATAAGTAGCAATATCCTGCCACTCCATTTTGCTCCATTAGTAACTAAATTTATATTAAATTTGTTCCATATTATCCAATTGTGCAAAACCGAATAATTAAATGTACTCAATTGAAGACACTGGGCTTATTGTCGAAGTAATTTTGCAAATTATGTGAGGCCCAAAAGATAGGATACGCATCATCTGATTTTGGTACTTTCTCCTTGTACTAAACAATGACATGTCACTTTCTTAATGGCAGTTAGCCAATATAGCTATATCTACCTGCTCCACTTCCGTTAAGTTTGCAATCAATTACTCCAGCTAATCGTTGCCATTTCTGAAAATAGACACAAAATCGAAAAACATAGTAATTTTAAAATATAGTGGAAACATAAAACAATAATATAATAGATATTTGTATTAGTGATATTAAATAGATATATACATAAAGTACAAAAATGGCTATCTATTTCAAATAAAAAATACTTCTGTATTATAATCGTATTATTAATATACAAAAAGTGATGAGTTTCAGATATGAAAGAACTTCGTGGTTACTACATGGTATTCATGCCTCTTATGTGAAATGAAAGCTAACACATACTATGATTTTTGTTTATTCATTTAATGAATCTTTTCATTCTATATCAGCATTCGATCTGATTCTTTGTAGATAAATTTATTCGAGTCATCCTTTCACGAAAAGACAATCTTAATTTGGTTTTGACGTTTTCATCATAAGCTTTATTAACATGTAGTGCATATGTGGAAGGGCCAACCCAAAAATTTTAATAAGGGGACACAAAAAATATCGCATGAAAAATTTAATCTATTTTATTACAAATCTATCAAAATTATAAATTATAATTTAACTTAATTTGAAACATATATAAGGGCCCAATATATATAAGTATAGAATTTATGGGGATAATTGAACCTAAGTTGAAAAAAATTTTACATTATAAATTTAACACTAAGTTTAGAAATAAAAAATTTTACACTAAAATTTTGTATCCAAATAAAGTACGGGTTGGGTAATAGCTACTTTTAGCAAACTCATAGAGCATATACAAATTAATGATAAAAAAGAGAAAATGATTGGAATCTTGAACAAGGTAAGAAACAAATTATCTGTGTGAATCTCTTGATAAGACTATCAAGATATTAAAATAGTATTAGCTTATTGTGATGAAATTATAATTAGTTATAATTTGTGTTAATTTACATACTTTTAATATTAAAAAGAAAGTAGTTTTATAGAGGATTATAGCAAAAATACAATACGAGTAGTAATATTGTTCAAGTAAATATAAAGTTGTTAGGTGACAAATTACTGCTAGGATTTTTCTTAATCTAAAAATAGTTATATATTTTTTTAAATTTATAATAATTTATTCTTAAAACATAAACATTTCGTATAATTCTTTTTTATATAATTTTATGTAAAATAATTTTTGTATTGAGTTTTTTTCACTTATAATAGCAAATAGAAATGCTAAAAAGGGAAGGACAAATCAAAGGCCGCCCTACCTACTTAATAATATATATATATATATATGTATGTTGGAAAAGACTTCCAACGGAAAACCATTGGATTGCAGGTATTTTGTTACATTAATAATATATATCATATATTTCACATAAATATATAATTAATCATCAGAAAAAAAAATAATTTTAATTCTTGTTCCAAATAAGGAGTCATTTGCCTCCCGCCGCAATGTGGCTTCACCCCTACATGTATGCAAATGCTTATATGTATATCTATACTAAGACACACACATATATATATGTATGTATGTATATCTGAAGAGTATGAAAAGGTAAAAATTTTTGCGCTAGGGATAAAAATACAACACTTCTTTATGGTAAAATGCAAGTAAATAATCCAACTTGGAGGGATTTACAATGCAAACTTGACTGGTATGACTTCAAAGAACTTAGTGTTATGAATATTAAGAGGATTGGTAGTCGGAAATAGAAAGTGCCAATACTAGCATCGAGCAAGAAACACAATCTGACCATCATCATCCACAGGCAGTTTGGATCCACACGATAGGCTCCCAAATCGCTCACTAATAAGCAAAGAAAATTACCAGATGGATAAATGTAAAATATGATTTTTATTAAGAATTTGAGATTTTCTAAAATCATTAGATTTTGTGGATTGATCTATATTTAAGGAGAAGATCAATGTATAATATCTTGACATATATATAAGTATGAGTACGCATATCATTACTCGTACACATACAAAATATGCTCCTAACATTTTGTATAAATTTTTTTACTAATTCACTGGGGGAGACATGATCTTGTAACTGGCTATATCTTAAAAAGCACAAAAAAAGTCCTTAGGAGTGTAAGAATATTAATTAGGATTTTAATAGGGAAATTAAAATCCATTATTGCAATAAAACAATAATCTTTTTTATGTCATGTTACATAGGTTCTATTTTGACCCGATTGATCGATAAAACTAGAGGGAAAAAAAAATAGAATACACTATTAGTAAATAAACTTCCGGGGAAGAAATCAAGTAAATCAATGCAAATTTACCAATTAGAGATTTTTATTTGACTAAGTACAAGGTCACAATATACATATACACACGACCTCCACTATATATGTAAGGTTCGTAAGTTGTCACAGCCACGATGAAAAGGTCATACAATTCTCTATTGCTTTTGGAGGTTCCAATGTCATTGCTAGTACTGTGCCCTATTTCAGCTCGTATGTCTAAATCCATTGAAAAATAACACCCACAAAAATTAACGAGCAAGTTAAATATGGCCCCATATCAAAACCCCTACTCCCTTTACAAAAATAATTATATGAAAAATTACATATGCATAAACGATGATGATTCTCAAAGGTGGTAAATTAGGAAACCATCAAGAGATTACTGTCCCATATAACGGAAGAAATATTTCAGTGATTTACCTCGGATAATTCTTGCAAAATTAGAATTTTTGATTGGGGGTTGAGTCTTATTGTCTCATATAGCGGAAGAAATATTTTTCTTTCAGGGGACCGTACAATTGGGATTTTAAAAATGAATTAAGTTTCCATCCCCCACTAGTATACGAATTAATATACGAATTGGTACACAAGCAGTATTGTAGATGCATACATATGTGTATTATGCATGTAAAGTCCCTTAAATAACCACCGAATATGCCTATATATTATGCATCTATATACTGCACGTGTATCAATTCATACACTGACCCCACTACTCCTGCATAGCTCCGCAAATGACAATAAAGAGATGTAATTCATGCAAAACAGCACCAGGGGACTTAAATTGCTACCCATCCAACAAATTCTTGTTGCTTTGGCGTCACGTTCCGGAATTTAAGATACATCCCCAATATGTGATCCACACGATACATATAATGAAAAGAAAACATCATAAATACCATATCGGTCTTAAAACAAGTTTCACATTTTAACACTTTCTCCATGGGTTGTTTCTCTTCCCGTGATTTTTCGCATAACACTTTGGTGGATAGTCTTCCCTACCCTAAGTTCCGCTCAAAACCCATAAACATTAGAACATTAGAGTGCCAATTCATGGCATACTTTAACACACTAACATTATAGATCTAATCCTCATCACCCTATATAGGCAATATTTTAATTTAGAGGATCAATTCATAGTACCCTCTAAATACAAATCATAGTTTTGTTCTCATCATCTCTGTCTCTCAGTTCTTGTATTCTTATAGTGTTATTTCTTTGACAACTTTATTAAATTTCTCATTTGCCAATTACACTTTGATATAAGATACTCAATACCACATCACATCTTAACACCCAAGTCCATTATGCAGTATGGCACATAAGTATGGAAAAACAAAATATGCACACAATCACATAATAACTTGTGGTTCTAACAACAAACACAGTAAGTCCTAGCCGCACTTGGAATTGAATGCGCGACTCCTCGAAAAGCTTTCTCACATAACATTTGCCTCTATCGAGCTCACAACCTAATTCACAATCACCTACGAAAAATAGATATAAAATCAACCACTATTTGCATAAACATACATCAATTAATCATCTACTTGCTATACGGTGAATTAGGGTTTCACTCACCAGTTATAAACTCGATGAACTACTTACCTCACGTCGTAAAGAACAAGGAGATGATCTCAATCCTGCTCTTAGATCGTTAATCAGGACGTTTAACCACCTAGAATTTGATATTTGAAGCTCAAGGAATCTCTCTCTCTATGTATGTTTGGGGGCGGCCAACTTATATTTTTAATGAATAGGGTTCGCAATATAATGCAACGCGTGTTATTTTCCAAAGAGAATCTCGTCCGAACGAAATGGATTTCGTCCGACCAAATGGCATCTCGTCCAAACAAACTCAATTTCGTCCGGACCAACTTTGGTCCTCGAACTTTGATCACCTATTTACCTTTGTCCTTCGAATTGGCTGTTGGTCAAAACACGAAAATTTTAGATAATTGAAATATATTTTCAATGGTATATTGTAAGCCTTAATCGGATTTACGGTTTAGAATAATAATTGCAATTACTTCCTCTATTTTGTCCTGTTTTACAAGGAACTTTAGTTCTTGTCCATGTCCATAACCAAGTCATATTAGGGCACCTCGTGTGTGGTATGGGAATATATACAGCTGTAAACTTCCAATGGAAAATACTTATATTTACTCACTTTATAGTTTGTGGTACTTCATATACAAGTTGAGATAATAATTAACAATTTTCAATAAATAATTCTTGCACACCTTACATTGCCCGGAGCCAGATTTGTTCATAACGTGGAGGGATTATCTTCCTCACAAATCAGAATGGTATGATAACAGAAACTAATTAAAACAAATAATTATTATATCCAATATTATATATTATCATTAGCTGCATCTAAACGTGAAAAAAAAAATATATATAATCAAGCGCCAGTCCAAAGGCCCAACATTCATCCTAAGAGAAACTTAAATAAGGTGAAAATATGGAACGACCGGTGATATACAGGTTTTATTTGACTCACGGAGGATATAAAATTCACGATATAGGTTAAATTTTATTGTTCCATATAAGATTCGTCTTTTTAGTTGGCTTAACAGGGTTCACAATTTTAATGATAATAATTCCTGGGATCGGGATAATGTGACCTATGTTCGCCCATTTGATCCGCCAATAAATATATTAGTGTTTAAGCAAAAAACATATATGAACTTATTATTGACCTAAAAGGAAACCTTTTAAGGATGGTTTCAACATTGGTACAAGAC
>MKEJ01030062.1:0-11082 GCA_001753735.1 Embelia ribes
ATTCGTGGAACCCGGAGCACGTGTAGTGTATTATAATAGTTAATACTATTTTCGAATATATAAATATATACATATCAAAGTATACTTATATATACGTATTCGTAGCTTTTATCGTTGGTCGTAAGACGTATTTGTGCCAGTAGGGGCGAATATACGGTATCGGTGGCATATCTATGGTGACTGATGGTGCTGTGATGACAGTGGTGTATCCATAGCCATATGGTTATGGAACGACGAAGCAGCGGTAGAGATGACTACGAAAATGAAGTGTTATATATATATACTTATATGAGAGATGTATGTATGAGGATATGTATATATATATACACACACATCTAGGGGAGATAAATGTATGAGGATATATATATATATATAAACTCATACGAGAGTTATATATCTATATATATGAGCAGTAATATACATATGAGAGATTTATATGTACATGTGAAAATATATAAATACAGACAATAGTTATATATATATATATATATTTATATGATATCTCTCGAACAAAACAATATGATTACTCAAAGAGTTTCATACCTGATATTTTTTTCAGACCAAAAGAATATTTTATTGAAGAGATATCTATACAGCACTGAGAGTGCATATTACGAAGATTCGGAGAAGGTATACCCTTCGGGGTGAGTGCCTGATAGCTTTGAGTCAGGACTCAACCGGAGTGTACGGCGATACTATACGAGCATCTGACAGCTCTGAGTTAGATACCTTACGGGGCGAGCACCTGACAGCTCTGAGTCAAGATAGAACCGGTGGCATGAGTGCCCTCAACAAACCCGGAGGCATGAGTTGGCATGGGCGTGGGATGTGATGTGTTCGTAAAAAGGCCAGAAAGGCCTACTCATTTACCAGTAGTCGTAACACTGTGGATGGGGGATTATTGAGGACTTGGTTGCGTCACAGTGAGTAGTGAATCATATTATTGGTATGTGGTATGATGATGCAGTATTTCAGTAGTTCGTAAAGAGACAAGAAAGGCATACTCATTTACCAATAGTCGCGACACCGTGCGTGGAGGATTATTGAGGGCTTGGTTGCATTACAGTAAGTGACGAACCATAGCGTTTGTATATAGTATGATGATACAATATTTACCAATATCCGCGACACCATGAATGGAGGATCACCGAAGGTTTGGTTGCGTCGCAGTGTGTGACGGACCATAGTGAAGGTACGTGATGTGATGTGATGTATTCGTAGTCGGAGGCATGAGATGTCTTCGTGATTCCATTTTGGGCATTCGATATTTGGTACCTTAGGGTCTAGTGGTAGTCGGTTTACTATAGTACCCGGTGTACTTAGTATTTATTGCATTCAGATATGACATTACTAGTAGTATTGATACATGTTATATGTAATCATAGTAGGGGTATGTCTCGGGAGAACTTCTAGATTTTACCTCATGTTATGAACATGCCTTAGTATCACGTAGAATTTATGAGCATACATTGGAGATGGGAACATGAGGGTTTCAGTGCATTGCATGTGCATACATACAATATATAATTTCTCTTTATCGTTTGGTTTAGAATCTAACCATACATTTTTTTTTCTTTTGTATATGTACTCACGTGGTGATGTAGAGTCGAAGTGTGGTGTTGGCTTGCTAGAAGGGCAGGCATGCTTATGGACGAATTTCAGTGCTAGAGTCGAGCTGGACTCGGGTTGGTGATATTCAGAGGTTATGTACAGGTTTATGTTTTAATTTTTTTTTTTGTACGAGCATGTAGCTCGATGAGATATTTTTTTTGCAGTAGGGTGTTACCGCCTGATTCATGTATTATGTATCTATTACTATGATGAGGATGTTGTTGTATTAGATATTCATGTTTCACTTATATGTATTATGGCAGTATGTCGGTATGGGATGGTTATTGCTATATTTTCTTTTCTTTCAGTTCACGACCTCAGGTTCATGGGGATCCAACAGAAAATACATAGTGGTAATTAGGGTTCTTATTGTGGAGAAGGTTGTGGTCCCCTACTGCCACTACCTAGTTCCTCCCCATCAAGTCAAATAAGGTTAAGGAAATAAAATTTCTATCAGTTTTCGCTGAAAGAGACGAACTATTCGTTATTTTATTAAGGTAAGTAAAATGCATTTGCTACTAAAGGGAGCAAAATGACATATGAGCACACTTGTCAAAACAATTCCACCAAACCACCAAGAGCCACTCGGAAGCAGAAGTTTTTTATTACCTAAAAAGGCCACACGTATATTTTGTATTAGTTAAGTTCATGCTTCAGAAGTTCTTGTGTGTTTAAAGCTATCAAAAAATGTTCAAAATACTTAGAAAATAAATTCTTAATAATTGCACGCTGAAAGCGAAACTTGTATAATGTTCGGTGATTGTTTTTGAGTTTAAACCGGCATACCAACAAGTTATAAATTTTATCACGGCCGGTATGTGATTGTCAATTCAAGTCCCTACATTTAAACTATCTCGTTTTAGAAGAAACAAATAAAAGTTCAAAAAGGTAGCAAAGAGTTACCAGGGTTGATCGTAAGCGGTAGCCAACACGCATAACATTTTGGAAGTATTGAGCTTCACAGAGCACACCAAATACCTGAACCAAGTAAGGAAACAGAATTACGAACATAAAAGCACTTGCTGAAAGCAATTTAAGCAAGATAGTAGAGCACCATATTAAGGTTAGGGTTAACACTTAAGAATGATTTAATTTGAAAAAGGAACAAATATTTACATTGAAGAAAATTGGGATGCATATCCTGATATCATCTAGATTTTTAATGATAAGAACTATGAAAATCATGAAACAAAATATACATAATAAGGCTCTGCAGACTGCAGCATGTATTGGGAAACATTATATCATCAAATCCACCAGAAAAAGAAAAGATTCAAGACATACCACTCCAACGAAAATTGAGAAGGCATAGAAATATCCAACATAAGCTGGATCTCCTCGTTGCATAGACTGCAGATTGGCGAAAAAACGAGAACAATGTGTTAGTATAGTTGATCGAGTAAATTACTTACAGAACAATGTGCTCGGTCACTAAACAAAACAAGAAACAGAGGTAGGCAGCATTATTTCTTCTGAATGTAGAACAGTGAAGAGCCGGATTGAAAAATAGTAACTAACCTGCAGAAGTTGGTTCAGTATGAGTGGGCCCACAAACTGGGATGCGTCATTACCAATCTACAGGAATCCAACAAAGAAGAAATTAATTGAAATGAAAAATAAAACAGGTAAGACATGTAAAAAACAACACCTAGAATAACATTAAAATTCAGCGAAAACTGAATACAGATAAAATACGTAACTAGCAAAAGTAAAAGTCAGATGAAACTTCCACCTATGACCAAGATTATTATGCAAATTCTTTTTAAAACTGTCCTCCATTAATTCAGCCTTCAGTATACATGCAAAGTTGCAAACTCTTCCTTCATTTTTTGAGCAAATCAAAATGTTAAATCTTGTAAGAAACTTTCAGCCAAAAGGTGAGTGTTACACACTTTCTGAAAGAAAATTCAACTTAATTAAAGGTGTATCACTAGCTGATTTCAGCCCAAAAAACTAAGACTTTTGACTTTTTTATTGCATGAGACAGTCAAATTCATTGATGAAGAAGCAAGGAATAACTATTAATTTACGGCTCCAGTGGCCTCATCACGTTGTTTATCGACATAAAGTTGTACACATCCTGCCTATGAGAAGATTTGGAATTCAAAAACTTTCTCCAGATGATTCTGAAAATTCTGTATATAGCAAGCAGTATCATTTGCTTTTTCAGAAATTCAAACAGTACACATATATACCGATCCAATATCAAATGTTTTCCTTTACAATTTTATCACGAGGCCTGCATGAAGGAGTTTTGTATTACATTACCTTCCAGAAGCCTCCCCACCAAAACCTACAAACATATAGAAGGAAAACCAATTAGACATTTTCAGTAACTACTGAACTGCAGACATGAAGCTCATGTGTGCACAAATAAAATAAGATTTAAGCCCAAATTTAGTCAATAGATGAAACAGCATCTGCAGTAAGAACAAAGTACTAAATTTGCATCAATGCATACCTTCCCCCAAGACTTCTATTCAATGCACTCAAAAGCCATGGTCTAGGGCGGCGAGATTCCTCTGTCCAACACTGCTGGAATCTACATAGTCAATAGCTAAGTATCATGAGTTTCTTGATGCGACCGACTTCCAGAACAAGATAATTAAGATACCCAAAAAAAAAAACCCGATAGCAAGTAACATACCTGGTGTTAAGCATTTCAGTTTGATCCCATGTATCCAGCTTCCAAACATCCTTTTCTGTCAGAGGTCTCTTAAAGCCTAGCTGCATAATCTGATTCATCCATGAAAAGGTAATTTCTACAGAAAAAAACGAGAAATTCGTACATCAATTTTGAAAGAATCACTTCAAAAGCGATAACAATTTATTTAGGATTACACGGAAAAGATAAGATGCAACATATGCTGCCAAGTGGAACATAAACAGAAATAATGTCTTAATTAAAAAAACAAATATTGCAGGATAAAACCCAAGTTCATTTTCAAGACAATTAATTATTATATAACTAACACATTTAAATTGCATGTTTTTTCATTTCCACATCGCATAATGCAAGTATTCAATAAGTTCCCAGTTTCCTCTTTGCTCAAAAGGGAGAAAGTGCATTCAAGAAGCTTTGTCGGAGGGCCAACCACAAGATAAGAAGTGCAATAAAAGGAAGTCTTCAGATACTTAATTCAAACTAACAACAATTTAGTAAGGAGTACAAATCTAGAAGAAAAGGACTAATTTGAACAGGGACATTTTAATGCACATGAGAGATGCTGATGCCAAGTACGTACTGGAAAATAGGTGGACATGCCTCTCCGGACAGATTTGCTCTCCTCCAGGAAGTTCTTGATAGTCAGAGTCGTCAACAAACTCGATCCTTGAAGGCGAGTACCCTGGATAAGGATCTAACTTTGGAAGATACAACAGCAGTAGTACTCCAAACAAAACCTATGCATAAGCAAAAATGATGATTTAAACTTGTTCAATGAGCTTAGATATATGAAATGATAAGGCCAAGAGAACAATTTTAAACTCTGGAGCACAACGAGTATTGTCACTCTTAGGTCCTATACTTGGCCAAGTGGCACGTAAATATAGAAAGGCGTTGAGCCAATCCCCAACAATCAGATGCTTCTCTCCAGATTTGAACTAGTCTTGACCTAGACTAACCATATAAAGACAAGCAATCATAAATAGGAAAAAGAGCACCAGACCTGGACAATGACTTGACTGATGTACAAGAACAGAAGAGACCTGCACATGCAAAATACAAAGTTAGGTTAGAATGCAGCCGCATCAACTAACAGCATACACAATGGAGATGACATTAAATAATGCAAAAATTGATTCCCTAGAACATCATGATTGAATATCAATAAAAAATGGTCGGAAAAACAGGTGAGAGCGTTGGTTACATCAGCTTTCATGGAACAACATATATGGGGGAATGGACTTAGTTCAAACGATTTGGGATCCCAATTTGGTAAGGACCAAGCTGCCTATTTGTTGAGAGGAGTTCTAAGAACTTTTAGGTAAGCCATCTTTATTTCTTTAAAATTATGAAGATGATTTCTTTCTTAAAACTTAAGCCACCCTGATGTGGTGATCCGGTTGGGAATCAAATACCCGGATCATGGTTCAAGGAACCACTATATATTGTCTCTGATAACCACCCCATCTACATTCTACACTGGAATCATCTTATTGCTACATTCAGTAAACCTAATCTAAACTGACATTCCAACTAAATCTACTCTTCATTTCTTGCACAAAGGAACTTTCTGTATTAACTCTGTCCAAACATTATCTGTTGATTCTGCCACATCACCTCGTTACTCATAACAACTACTGGTGCTCAATCTCTTGCTGCCAGTTTGAGTAAGGAGTTACTTAGCCCATTGACATACAAACCATTAAAAACACCTTATCATATACAGATTATGACATGATAAGAAAATTTTTTTAACCACAATGCCTCAAAATGTATTGAGAAACTCAGAGAAAACTAACCGACTATAGAACTCCTTCAGTGACAGAATGAGGCTGAGCATGACGGTGTCTCCTAGCAGAGCATAGACAACTCCAAACCTAACTACCCATCTAAATTCATGAATGTAAACTTTTGTTTCTACACCCAACATGACCAGCATAGAGCACCACGCAAAAGCCTCAACAACGAGAGATATTATCTGCAACATAAAAGATAAATCAATCATCAAGGTGAAATAGGAAGGAAGAACAAAAACATTAAATTCATTAATTATGTAACTAGTACAACACCGAGTTGTGAATTTTATCACTAACAACATACACAAAGAACATCATTTATCTAATAATTGATAAATAATTAATTATTCATTTATCTGTGCCCAAGAAGAAACAATTCAGTTTTAGACAAATAATTAATTGTTCATCATTTATCTAATAAATGAGGAAAGCACACCTCAAATGGAGCAAGGCCAATTTGCCCATCAAGATTTGAGATCGATAAGGCCATGACCATTCTATATAAAGGCTCCGCAGCACAATATATAGCCATCAAGATCAACATGCAATTGTAATAGTTCGATCTCAGACAAAACCTCTTCACTTTGAAATCTTTCTTTATCAGCCATATCCGGTATAAGCACAAAGAGACAAGAACCAAATTGGAAATGCAGACCACCAGAGACTCCGTTAAACAAGGCGTGTAAGCACCAAATGCATTTTGTACTGTTCTTGCCCATACACCATTTTCCAATGGCCGACAGTACCAAACCAGTGGCTTAAACGCCATGTAAAAATATTCTTCCACTAATATCCCGTTACAAAGTGCACCAGCTGTGAAGTTTCAAAAGGAAATCATGCCTACAAAGAGAATTAACCAATGCCCATTTTAGCAAATAACATTAAAGGAAGCAAATAATAATAAATAGTTAAAAGGAGGAGGAGTGAAAACCTTGAATTTTTTCACAACAGCTTGTTTGCCAGCATTAAAAAAACGTCTACCCTTTCTCGGTTTCACTTACGAAAAAAAGGTTGTTTGGTAACAACCACATAAGTATACTTTTTGTACCACTTTAAAGTACTAAAATATAAAAAGTAGTCTTTGATATTTGTTTTAGAATAATATATTTTTCCTAATTTATACTACTACCAACACAAAAAAGTTTATTTCAAGTAAAGTACTACATAGATGTATACTTTTCACCTCCATCAACAAAAATTTTCTTCTGAACAACCAAATAGACTATATCACAACCAACAGATATATATATATATATATATAATTTCATCAATAATATATATAATTAATTAGATCAATACTATATACATACATACATAAATACATACATATATATATATATATATAATTTTTCATCAATAATATTTTTTTTCAATTACATACTAACAAAATTATTATTTTTCACTGTTTTACATATTTTACATATTATTAATTTACTATGCTTAAATTTTTAACTTTGTATGTCATATTATTAGTTTTAAATTTGATAATTATTTTTAAGCATTAGAAATTTTAAATTTATTTTTATACTCATTATTCATTAGTTTTTAAGTACTTTTTTTCATTATATAATATTAAAGTATTGTAATAATAATTTAATTTTTTTATTGAGTTAAGGTTATATGAAATAAAATAAAGTAATTTACAAAACATGAGTAAAAATATATTAGTTTTATATGTTAAGGTAATGAATGGTGGATCCCAATATTTAGGTAACTGTATTATTCATTCTCCATTACACACAACCACTAGGTAATATAATGGGAGTCAAAATTGACATTACCTACCACTAGGTTACCAAAAATAGTGAAAAAAACCTCTTTAGTATATTTGATATAAATGTTCTTACACTTGGGAAGGATAAAGAATTTTAATCTCTATAGCTCAAACTCAATAATGAACCCCCTAAACTTAAAAATAGAACATGGATGAATGGCAGCCTAGTTCAAGGGGTACACTGTAGCAAACACACCAGATTTAGGGAATTGGACGGTGTTTAGTGAACTATTTAGGGCACTGGTGAGGAAAGAATAAGCTTTAGTTGACTCAACAAGATAGATGTAATCCAAATTTGTATCGCAAATTTCTATAAGAAAATGAAATTCAAAGACCAAAAAATATTCAAAAATCAAAATCAACAAAATGTATAGGTAGCTTAATTCATCCAAGCGCTACACATACTGAATGAACATTATTAGTACGAAAAAAAATAAACAAGGTGAATCCAATAAAGACGATTTGTTTAACTAAGAAATCAACAATTCGAAAATATAGAGATAGATAAACATGCAGACGTGAAAGGTTTATCGAGATTCTCCATGAGAGTAGAAAGAGAGTCCTTTCACCTGCATTTTGCTCCCTCTGCTTTGAGGGGGGGAGAGAGAGAGAGCAGAATATATTTTGCCTGTATAGTTCATTTACTAATATTAATTATTAGTGGTGACGGGTCATATACATACATATGTATGTATATTTTAATACTTCTATATAGCTCTTATTTTTATAAGTATCAATTTATCAATTTTTTTTAATTAGTAACAAAATTTAGTTGCTCAATTTTTAAATTAAGCTTATTTATTATTTTAGTAAGTTTTAAAATTTTATGTCGGATGCATGCAATTTTCTTATTCAATAAAAATAATTATCTTTAAACAAGTGGAAATAAATCCTTAATTAGTAATTATAAAATTTGTGTGATTTGGATTTCAATAAACGGAACAACAAGAATATCCTTTACTTTTTGGCGGGAAGGGGTAAGAAGGGAAGACTTTTTTCATTGAACCAAACTTATATTAAGTGTTTATTGTTTTGGTGGCGGCTTTATGCTTTTTTGCTTAAATTAAATACAAGATGATGTTTGGGTCGTTATCTTTAAAATTGTTTTTGCTCTTGACCAATCAAAATTATAAACTTTAAACTAAACATATATTTTTTTTTACTAAACATGCAAAAAATTGATTTTTTTCTTGAAATTGTGACCAAACACACCCTACTTGAAACAAATAAAAAATAAAAAAATATATCGACCAAAGCCAACTCAATTTTGTTCAAATCAAAACGTCAATTCTTCCCTCTCAAGTTGGACGTCATTATCAACAAATCTTACCTCATTGCTGACCTGATACGTTCCAAAAGTCCAAAATGCGTTTATAATAAGAGTAATTGTATATGTATAATTTAATTTTGTTCAAATCAAAGCATCAACTTTTTTTATTTTTTTTTATTTTAAGTCTTGGATTACTTATTCTATTATTTAACTATTCTTGTTTTCCGAAAGTGGTTGAGTATAGTTGTTTTTTCGAAAGTGGTTGAGAATCAAATGGATGAGTCATGTATTTTGTTAATATTCACAATATCAATGGCTTTATTACTCCCCCATCCCCCAAACAAAATTTATGTATTCAAAACTTAAAATTTTAACAATTAAACCGTTGAGCGCAAATGCATTCAATAATTTTTAATTTTACTATATTGCCCCTAATAAATGTGATGTTAGTATGTTATAATTACTAAATTACACTCAATATGAATGGGCAATTTAACACATTTAAATTTTTATTGGACTTATTTTTAAAAAATGGATATCATTTTGGTACTAGCCAAAATAGAAATATGGATAATTATTTTGGGACGCATAAAGTATTATTTTTGTGAATATCGAAATGTTGTTGTAACGTTCTGGAAATTTCGAGTAAATTTTTTACATTTTTATAATATTATACCGTACACTATATTATTATCATGTATTTTTTGACGTGGTTGTAGGGTTGGTATAATGTATTGTTACACATAACGTGTTGATTGTTGCGTATCATGTTGCGTAGTGAATGTGTGTTGCATTGTTGTATGGCTAGTCGTTAGGTGTTGACACGTTAATATATAATATATATATTAGCTTATTGGTGTTATTCGGTAGTGCATAGGCCGTTGAAGTGCTTCGTTATTCGTTTCAAAGCTGTCGGATTGAATGCTTTCCGTACAGCAGTTACGTGTTTTAGGCATAATTTTGAGACAGTAACTCCGATTGAGGCCTATTTTATATCGATGGAAAGGTATTTCAATTATCTATAATTTTAGTTTTTGACCGAAAGCTAATTCGAAATAGGGTGACTTGGATCCCTCTAAAAGATTTCGATGGATGGAGTAGATGTTTCAAAACTTGGTGTAGCGTATGCTTGTGGAAACTAGAGTGGAAAGTGGGCCAAACGACTAGATGAGTTATCAACAGCTCAGAGAAATTTCAAGAATACGGATCCGCCTATTTTAAAGGGCGACGAGGAACCGATTGTGGCGAAACATTGGCTCATGGCAGTTGAGCAGATCTTTGATTTAAATCATATTATGGATGACGATCTGAGGATGGCGACTGTGCCATTTTATCTATGACGAGAAACTGGCGAATGGTGGAAGGGCTATGAGAGATTCATAGCTATGAGAACTTTTCTTGGGCACGATTCAGAAGTGCCTTTCTGAAGGAGTATTTTTCCACTACCTTGCGGGAAAGGAAGCGGAAGGAGTTCACGGGATTGGTACAGAAGAACATGACGGTGGCCTAGTATCAGAGGTGATTCACTAGCCTATCTCGCTATGCACCGGAGCTTGTTTCTACCGAGGAGCTTCGGATGAACAAGTTTGAAGATGGGTAACACCATGCTATCGAGAACATCGTAGTATCTGGACTTCATAAGACGTATGAGGACAGTGTGAATGCAGCTATGAGGGTGGAGACGAGTCAGTTGGAAATACAACATGTGCTTGAAGCTTGTCCTTTGAGACCTTGTAAGCATACATATGGTTCCCGTTCAGCGCAGGATTCGAGGACAGTTATGGGTAACCATGGTGCTAACGGTGGCGGCAATCAGGACCGGAGTTCACCTTCGCATGCTGAGAGCTGAAGTGGTAAAAAGAGGTATCGTGATGGACATTTTCAGCCTGCACGTCATCGGAATGCTCGGCCTCTTTCACTTTTGCTCACTAGTAAAGTTACTGTGGAGTGTCTCTATTGGCTATCA
>MKEJ01030067.1:0-20854 GCA_001753735.1 Embelia ribes
ATCCGTGATCAGAGAAGGGAGAGGGGTCACTCAAACTCACACAACTTAAGGTTGTAGGTGGGTGTGCTTCTCGAGTCCCTCGTGTATGCATATTGTCTTCTTGTAAAAAACAACTATTGAGAAAAGAATACTGGTTCTTGCAAGATGAGAGGGCCAAATCTTAATAATCTTCGGGATATTTGTTATGTTAAAACTCAATTATTAATTATGTTTTTCTGTTGTGAAAGAATTTTGTTTCTTCTGTGTTTATAAATATATGTACAGCGAAGAGACTGCCACGAGCACAGCCAGCTCCTAATCCGTCAGGCATGGTCCTTACGGATCGACCAGGAGAAAGAATAGCAACTGCTTCTTGTTGCTCGTGAAGTTCTTCGATGGTTCTTCTTGTTCCCTTTGTAATTCCTCTTCCTCCTGCTTGTTATCAGTCGTCACCGTTGTCATGTTTCAGTTTGTTTTTGTTCAATTGTACAGACTTGATATTCTACCAAACGATGTTAACATTAACTTCCCTTGGTGTGGATGTACTTGTGATACTATTGGTGTATAAATTTGATAACTACATTTGCTTGAGATTGAACGTCATGAACACCACTAATTAAATTTACGGTGAACTCGAGTACTAGTGCTCGGAGCTTGAGTATTGAGGCTCCTCTTATTTATGCAAGGTTCAATTGACGGGAAGAAATATGAGTGTGTTTTTCTTTTAAATGCTTAATTCAATATCACGGTATTTATGATTCCAATTTTAGCAGAGGGTTAATCCTGAAAGCGAAATGTGAAAAAAAATTTCTTTTCATCATTACTTCATTGGTAGGTAGATATTAAATGTGATACTGTTATAATTAAAAAGATCAGTTCTGGTTTACGTACCAGTTATTTCTATCTTGGTTTCACAGTTAAAACTAAAAAGATCAGTTCTACTTTACATAGTAGTAGTGTTTCTTTCTCTGTTTTTGGTAAAATCACAAAGTTGCTATTCCGGAGATTACTGAAATTTGTTCATTGCAAACTCTTACCAAAAGTGATGAATCAATTTATGATCAATTCAGCAATGACAAACATTTTGATAGGCGAAAAATTTCTTGTTACACTGCAGCCAATGTAAAGGTATTGAACTACTATTTTCAGATTTTTCTTGCAGAACAATATTATGCAACATAATCTGATCAGAAGGTAAATTTAACTTTTCCCATTGCTGGAATGTGGTAATATAACATCCATCAGTTAATGTTTATCAGTCGCTTAAATGCAACACCATTAGTGTAGATTAAAAGATGAGCCATATGAAATTATGAATCATGAAAATTTACAACATTTAGCTTCTTTCAAGTCAGCAAAACAAAATTAGTTTTCACTTTTCTTTTCTTCAGTCACAAAATCTATACACAGAAGAGAGACCGGGAAGCATACAACTAGGCACTCATGTGCTCTAGTATTAATGCAGCTAAAAATATAAAACGTAACGATATTTAGATCAAAGCTTCTTGGCCAAAGTCTTCTTCAATCCCTTGATAATCTTGCCAAACCATATTATGTTCATTATACCCAGTGCAGAAGGTACCAAAAACACCAATAGAAAACCAACCGTGTGCATTGCGTGTACCTGCAAACAGTTCCATTCGCTTAAAGAAACCAAGCCTTAAAGTCAGCTAAATGTAACCAAAATGGGATACCATGTCCGGTCGCAAACATGAATTCTTTGTGCCACTCATTAAGCGTCATGTTATAAGCAAATAATTTTAATTGACGTATATAGGAACCATTCTGGGTGCTCAAACAATTGATCATAAAATATGCAGTTGAACCATCAGGTGAAATGTAGGAGCAACTTCCTCGAAAATATAAGTTGCATTTGGTAATATTTATTAAAAACTATTATTCATTGAGCTTATATACTTGGCTTACTGATTCTCAAACTTTTGAGCATCTAAGGGATGTCACTAATTCATGGAAGTTCTATAGGATCTAATACCCCTTTCTACTCACATGATGAACTGTGATCCAGGGTATCACACGAAAGGGCTAAAAAAAAGGTCATTTTTCCAACATGGCGACATACCACTGCACCAGAAAGTTGAAAAAAAAATAAAGGTAGGCATATATTACCTGGTCATAGTGCAGGTAAACGTGGTAAAACATGTAAACAAACAACAAAATTCTTGCAACCTGCATATAAGATTAATAATAGTTCATAAGCATATCTCCTAGATAACTTGAAAATTTCAGTGGGGAACACCATAGTTACACAAGGAGCAAATAAAAGTAATAGACATGCTTAAGATATGCCATGTGCTGCAATTTAACTCAGATCAAATAAACATATATATTTTTCTTTTTTTTTGGGGGGTAATAAAACGTATATATTTTCTTAATACATCACCTAAGCATATACCCTCTTCCAGGTTGATCACAGATTGACTTAGCTGGAACACAAAACAAAAGGACAAATTACATCCATTGCTTGATTTTTCAGGTTTTTGTGATGCCCCATGTTGTAAGAATGCATAAATCTCCCTTAGCTTAGAGAGTTGCATCACAAATTGCCCCCTCTAACGGGTTAGGCTCATATCATTCTACCCCTTTTGGTATACCGTCTCACCTGTCGAGCTCTCCTAAAACAAAATAGAATAGATCCTAACACTGATGCAAGCCATATACATATCTTAGAAGAAGGGACAGCCTAAAGGGGTACAAGATGATGATTCATCTTTCAAAGCCAAGCCACATTGTTTGGTTGCAAGAGAGGAAAAGGAACCTCACATGCCAAAAGTGCACGTAAAACTCCATCTACCAGCAGCTCCAACACCCACCATGTAGTTTGAATTGCGTTGTTGAAAATCTTAAAAAGTCAATTCTCAATTTTAACGTGTTGCCATGTGGATGTGTGTGCATTTATCAATATAGACATAAGTGACAGGCACACTGACTGATATACAGTGGAACACATATACATACATCTGTTTACCATTCAAATGTCCTGGAGAAATGGATGAACTCCAGAATCTAGATTACGTATCTAAGTTGAAACAGATATCTTTCGGACTGAAAGCACAGGTGCAGTAGCACAATTTTGCAGGTGTAAAAACTCAACAAAATATGAGCCAAATTTTTTGTTTTGAAATGTAAAGTAGGTACTCCCAGTTATGTCAAATAGCAAAGGAGGTAGATAAAGCTCACTTAAATTTAATAATGGATGACTAACTCACCAGCCAAGCAAAAAATATCACCACTCCATTAATGAGATATACATATGATCTCTTCAAACCAGCAGTATCAAGATACCTGTATGAAAGGAATAATGATTTGTCGAAAGAGAAATACACAGGTTCTATAAGTATTCAAGCTAAATTTTAGTTTTTGAAAAGTTACCATCTCATGTTGATTTCTGGAGTAGTGACCTCAGAAATTAATGACATGAACGTGTAAAGCTGTCCTTCCCCAGAAAACATGGAGTATGATACTGCAATTGTGGAGAGAGAGTGATGAACTATCTGCAAATTTGAACAGTAAATTCATGTGATCCATGACAAGAATACTATGTAGCATCATCATGTATTCATCTTTCTTTTACTAATAGGTAAATACATGTAAAACAAACATCATCATCATCAAAATCCACATCTCTAATATTAATTATTTCACTTGTGCCAAATTGGGTAAAGTGTAATTGGCATAACTAGCAGAAAAATTCAAGCCAGATGAACATACTACAGGTTAACAGATTTCAGATTTTTAAGAAGTCAAATGACGGTGATAAGAAGACGCTGCAAGAATGATATAAACAATAAATATGGCGAACCCGAAACATATTTCCGGAAAAAGCCTTTTGCGAAAAGAGGAGCGATAGAGGACCCAAGAAAAGGTTGGAAAAATGAATCAATACAAAAACACAAGCAGAAGACATTAAGGTCCCTGACAAAACAAGCCACAATAGTCCTATAAAAATAAAAGTGGCACCTAAATTTCCTAAGTTTTCCATTGTGACTGTTAATAATGAAATCAATCAATGACTAATGAATGCTCTACTATGAGATTTTTCAATGCTTGATAGTGCACTTACATACTCTGCTCCACCAAGAGATGGATACTGCCAAAAAATCAGTCCAAGATCAGCAATGAAGTAGCCTATAGTAACCTGTTCAATAGCACATTCAGACTAATTTCAGACTGAAGGAACTTTGCTTTAACCGGAAAACGGAATTTCACAAGTTAAAAAATACAACACAATGAAGTACAAATTAAGCAAAAAATAAGATAAGTGATATTGAGCTATCTACAAAATCTGGGAAAGAAGTCACCCACGTTTCTGTTTCGCATTACCAATATTCGTCTTTTGGACATTATTACTATTCTCTCTTTCATTATTTACAATAGGGTTAACCCAAATCAAAATAACACCTTCTTTTGCACCGATGACAGGTTTGGAATTTAAAATCTCTACCAAGTAGTTCCAGAATTAACTTTGACGTAGAATGTCGAGTCGTTTTTTTTATTTTGTATTTTCTTTTGACAGGGGTAGGAATCAAGGTCAAACAGTGAATTAGTATTTGTAAATCAACCTTGCAGCCCCATCTAAAGGTGAGACGCAACAAGACAGAAACCGCGGCCGACAAGGCCAAGTAGTAATCTGCAAAATCCGCTATCAACTTTTAACCAGAGATGACAAATTTTGAGGTAAGAAGTATGCGGCATCCATCAGAAACTTCCACCTTACACTAATACATACATATAATTTGTTTTAATCAAACGTGACAGTATAACTGAGGAAGATCATGAGAAAGAACTATTTTATCAGTTATTCCAGTTTATAGAATGAAAATAGGAAATATTATCGTGCATGCTCTAAAATGTCTAGTGGTGCGGTAGATTCTATGTGTAATGCTAGCAGAACTTTAAGTTGCAACAATGAGAGGATTCAGCATTAAGAGGATTTGCAAATAATATGCAGTTAGTTTATGAGTTCGAGCCTACTGGTGTGATTTTAGCCTGATACGTCCACTATTGGAGCTTCAACTTCACATACTTGGACTAGTGTACAACTGAAATCCCAAGCCCTCACCTCGTATGTGTAAATCAGTCACTCCATGGATTTATAGGATTGACCAAAACTTAGCCATGGTATGGGTATTGACAGCATTGCTTTTATATGAATCCAAATCCTGATTCATTTGAAGCCTCATTCAAACACAAGAGTAGGCAATCACAATGGGGTTTCCACTAGATGCATAGTGTGCAAGCTGTGTGATTGCTCACGGCAAGACATTAATGTAGCAAATCCTTTTACACTTACAATCAATAAAGCTTCATATTTCAGTTCATTACATTGGATATGTTTGTTCCAAAAAAAATAACTAAATAAGGATACAAACAGGAACACGTATTGGCTTGTTGTAGGTTGATTTATTTATCGAATTGCATAAAATTCACAATTACATAAAAATTAACCATTTCTAGGAAGCCACAAGACATAAAGAAGAGGGGATAACATTAGACTTACTCCCAATGCAAATGTTGATAGCTGTGAGCTTCGGAATGTAATTACACTAGTCTGCTGATGATCAGAGAACAAATCTGACCAGAACACGAAATACAACGAAAAAGCTCCGATGAAAAGTGCATGAATTGTAGAGATCGCACTGCAATATCAAACAGAAAAACATCGATAAGATTATAAAAGAAATAGAAGGAACAATTGCATAAACTTGAAATACACGCAGACCGATTGTTCCACTCGATTTGCTGTATCTTTGTAAGTGAAGAATAGCTCATAAAGTACAATGTGCTGAACAACTGAGAAAGGTCATATATCTGCAAAATTGTCAAATGATAAAACAAAGAAGTACGTAACCCTTATCACCTTTCTGCCCGATCCAATAATAAAGAAGAAAATGAACGAAATAAAAGAACTACATTTTATAAAATTACCAACTTGCAGGCAAACATGCCGCCAAGGATAGACGTGTAAGGAATGAAAGGATCTGAAAGTAGATAGTCCTTAACCAGCACCTCAGCCTGGCTTTGGTAAGATTGTAGTGTCATACCATTTCTTTTAGAAACCCTCATCCTTGTATACTTTTTATAACATCCTTGTAATTACTCTCCCAGCTATGCCAATATTTCTTAAAACCCACCCAGCAACCTGCCAAAAAAAAAAAAAAAACCTCTATACCCATCAATTCCTTAATGTTGCGTCTGATTTAGAGATTTAGGATCCAAGAGGATTTGGTAATAAGGATTTAAAATCATGGCTGTAAACAGTTCCATTTCAAATATATGATAATAAAACTCTAGTACCAACTGTTATTTATCAAAAAACTTTCTAGTATCAACTGTTGCGTGAATTTAGGTGGATCTCATACGCGCTATACAATACACATTATGCATTTGAAATCCTCACGTAGCCAACGCAACCTATATCGACACTTCTCATTCAGGCAGATGCAAATCAATTCCAAGTCTGACGCACCTTCACCTGGAGACGTATATGTAACTAAAAGCACTGGAATAGCTGAACTTATATACGGAAAGGATTAATTGTTGTGTAGAATTTCTTGACATAATGTCTAGAAACAAAAATCATATGGACATTTAGAAACACTAATTTGAATGACCTGCATCACCAAATGTAAAAAACCAAAATTCAATGACAATGCACAATACACCAAAATTCAGAACAATGTGTTATCTTTGAGATCCAATCCTATCATACTCAATCCTACCATGCAATAAATAAACAAAGCCAAAATATACTATGTAATTAAATTATATACAAATAAATAAACTAATCCAGGAACAATTACAGGGTGGTTACCTAAAACCAAAATGCGGATAAATCAGAAGAACCCATGTCCAAAAAAAAAAAAAAATGACAAACACGCAAAAAGGAACAGAGAGATCTTGAGAAATTATATGATACCTGCCAAAGGGGAGAAATGGGTTGGTGTGAAATGTTGTCTAGAGTGAGAAATGCCAAAAAAAACAGCGACAACCCACGAGAAACGCAGGGACTCAATATATCAATCTTAGATGTTTGTGCATTTTTATCAATCTAACACCAAACTGAAGGTTTTATTTATGAGGAAAAAATATTGAAAATGGTGAGAGAGAGAGAGAGAGAGTGGGGGGTGGTTGGCATGAGATTGGCGTTTGTTGATGCTTGTTGAGTTTTGGGTTTATTTTCTTGTTTTTCTGTTTTTTCCCCCCCTCTAAATTGCAATTTATTTTGATGGATGAGGGTATTTTTGGCACTTGCATATTCTTTTGGCAATAGCTTCCAAATGAGATTATCCGAGCCGAGCCGAGCCGAGCCGAGCCGAGCCGAGCTATCAACTTATTTGTTTGGAAGTTATGTTTAAATTTGACTTATTTACTTAATGATTTTTAATTTTTTGTTTAGGTTTGGCTAGTACGAGCCCAAGTCTGTTCCTAAATATTTTGGTTATTTAAAATTAATATATAATATTACTTATTATTTGTTGATTAAATAGTAAAACAAATATTATTAAATTAAATCTGTTATAGAATCGTTAACTAATAACCACATAATAACATATATATCAAATAATTATAACACTTTATGACAATTTTTTCTTAATTTATTAGATTTAGTGTGAACTATATGTGTTTATATACAAAAATTAACACATTCAATTTAAAATATAAGTATATAGACACATAAATCAAACGAGTCCGAGCCCCTAACTAGCTGAGTCGTAAGTTGTTCAAACTCGATCCGTTTATCTAGAGAGCCCTATTTTTTTATTCCAGCTCGACTCATTTAGCAAATGAACAAGTCTAAGCTGAGCCTTTGTCGAGCTGAGCCTAAGTTTGTTCATTAACGACTCGAATCATTTGCATTCCTTGATACTATACAATATATATAACTAGAGTGCAGTCCACACGCTATGCCGATTTTATGTTTTATATTATTTTGTGTATCATATTACTTTTGATTATTTTAATAAATTAATTTCGATAGTTTATTTTTTATATAACATCTTTTTGTATTTATTTTTTCTAACTTTTTGTTATTTATAAATTTATAAAAGATTGATTGGTAGGATTTATACTATAATAATATTTTTATGAAAAATAATATTCATTTAGGTTAATTATAGGCATATAAAAATTTTATTATGAAAAATATTGTAAAAAATTAATTTTGATTGGGATAATGTTTTAAAAATTTATGAAGAATCTTAGATTGATAGATTCAATTTATAAAAATATTTATTTACTAATAGCATTTTGATTCCTAAATATAATTTTTGGAATTTTCATTATGATAAATTTCTTATAGTCATGCATATATATATATATTTGGGTTGTGCATGATCTTGCATGAAGTTTAATTTTACTAATTTCTTTTATGGTAAGTTGATATATATATGTATATAATTTAAACAATGTATATTATGATAAGTTGATATATATATATATATATATATATATAGTTTTAATTATTTATATTATAGTAAGTTTTATTATTTTAAATTTTAATTTTATGAGACACATAGTTTTAATAATTTATATTATGATAAGTTTATTATTTTAAATCCTAATTTTCTTGGATACATATTAAGTAATTGTGAGGACACAAGTCGCAAATAGAGTGAAAGTAATTGTAGGGGATAACTTTTATATACATAAGAAGATATATGAATTTAATTTTAATATATCAATTATGTATGAATTTTTATCGCAAACAGACTTGAGATACTCATGTGCTTTATTGGTGTATTTTACATATGAAAGTGTACGTATGTCTTTCATCTAGATTATGAAATATCTACACTGACGGCAGATAAAAATTAAACTATATGTATGTATATAATTTAAATAATTTATATTACGGTAAGTTGATATATATATATATATATATATATATTTAATTTAATTATTTATATTATAGTAAGTTTTATTGTTTTAAATCTTAATTTTATGAGACACATAATTTTAATAATTTCTATTATGATAAGTTTATTATTTTAAATCCTAATTTATTTTGGACATATATTAAGTAATTGTGAGTACACAAATCGCAAATAGAGTGAAAGTAATTGTAGAGGATAACTTTTATATACAAAAGAAAATATATGAATTTAATTTTAATATATCAATGATGCATGAATTTTTATATGCAAGTAGACTTGAGAGACTCATGTGCATTATTGATGTATCCTACATGTGAAAGTGTACGCATGACTTTCATCCAGATCTAATTGTGTATCTAATATCTACACTGACGGCAGATAAAAATTAAACTATATGTGTATATATGCATGATATTCACAACAATATTATAGCGGCTGTAGTTGAACTCTAAATTATTAAATAAAATAAATAAAATTTCAAAATAAAAATGACTAGAGCCACATAAAATTTAAATGAAAAAATTATTTTAATCTAGCCTCGTGAAAAGTAAATTAAAACTATGATGATGACAACTATGATCAGTAAATTTAATCACACTTAGTAAGATTTGGAATAAGTTATATGGGAACATAATTTTATGTGTGAAAGAATGCTACTAACATTATGAAAAAAATTGCTGTCAATGAATATTAGATTTAGAGTAGGGTTCTATTTGTCAACGTCGGTGAAAATTAGCAGACCAAATAAATAGGCCTGTACCTGGTGCCTCGGCGCTATTGGTTAAAATTAATTAGTTTTTTTCAAAAATTCATATATGTAATTTTATCTACCGATTTAAAAATTAGAAACACAAATGCATCGAGCACCAAAGCGTCTTCCGGGTAGCTCCCTAGTTCAAATACATAGCTGTCACCTATACATGCATAAGGAAAACGTTGTATAAATCTTCTTGACAGTGCAAATACTTCAATGGGTTGGCTATTTACCCCGGCCAACCATAATAATAATTTTAAAAAATGTACTCATCATCATGATATTAATTGATCTAAACAAAGAGTAATATTTATAATTAACATGAATCAACAACTAAATAAAGTAAAACAAGAATAAATAAATAAATAAATAAATATATAAATATATATATATATATATATATTTATTATATAATTCAAATGGACTTGACTTATTTTAGAATCTTTTATCGACAATGTAAATTTTGCAAAAGGCATGTTCTAGAGAGAAAATTGACAGACAATTCAAGTCACTCGAATAAAAATTTCAGAATTACGCATGTAACAGATGTTTCCTTAAATTTCCATCAAACCCAAATACTTTGCTCAATTTTATTTCTCTCAAAAGCAGCCTCAATTCGTCTGAAATAACTTGGACCTATCATTCCAATTTCCAATCGTCCAATTTCTTATCTTTTTATGTCTATCATAATCTAGAATATGCACTTATAAAAGTATCCAATTTTATTGTTAGAATTTGTTTTTACGATTTAGAATGTGTCTATCATTATTTCACCAAATCTGGAGTGTTGTGGCCTCTTTTCCTTAAAAAAAAATCTTTGGGGAACTTGAACATGTAGACCCGAAAACAATCTCCTCCCTGCCTCGTATAAAAGTAAGTATGTGGTGGAATCAAGCTATTTGGAGACACATTTTCTCTAAAAACTCGGTTTAGGAGTTCAATCTTGAAGATAAAATTGCTTTGAAAGTGGATCAAACTAAAATTGCTTTGAAAGGGATCGAACAATGTGTAAGATCCTGAAAATTCGAATGAATTTTTTACTTTTATAATAATATTATTTATTGCATTTGTAATTTTATTATTGTGTAGTATATGTGTGGACATAACGTAGTTGCGTAGTATGATGCTGCGAAGTTGAGTGCTTATAATAGCATTAGGAAGTGTGTGGAGTTGGTGTTGGGAGGCATTAGTATTAATGCCTTAGTGTTTTGTGCTTTTAGTGTCGGAAATGCATTATGGTGAAAATTTGTCTACTGAGTGCATTTTTGTCAAGGGGCTTCTGTTTGTTTTTTGGAAGTGAATCAGTCGACTGATGTAGTCAATATATCGACTGATTTATATAAATCGATTGATATGATCAATGTGTCGACTTATTGGGTTGTGTTTTTTTTCCAGGAGTTCTGATACTTTTGGGGAATGAATATGTAGACTAATGTGGTAAATATGCCAACTGATTGAGATTCAGTCGATTGATTTGGGATATATGTCGATTGTTCCGGAAAAATTCAAAAAGTGTTTTTTGACTTAAAGTCACATAAAGTCTAATTTTTCCCATTATTTCCCTATTCAAACGGTTAGAAGAGAGAGAGAGAGAGAGTGAGGTTGAGTTGTTATCTTCAATATTTTATACCTGGTTTCATCTATCATCGTTGCTTGTCCTCTCAAATAAATTTGATATTTGAGATATTTGGTGCGAGGGCAACATTTTGAGGTAAGTTTTACCTTTCATCTCGTTCATTTGCGTAGTTTTGATTTATATGCCTTTAAGGTATACCAAAATAAAGTTGATTTTCTTCTTTCTCGTGATGAGTAGATCATTTTCTTCTATATGTGTGTTGTAATCCGAATTCGTTTGCTAGATCGATTTAGGGGCTAAAGCTTCATAGGTTTCGGGGACGATATCATCTTGATATGTTTGTCGTTCAACTTCGAAACTTCTATGCTTTCTCATCCCTATCGCAAGGGCTACACATTGACGTAAGTTTCGTCAATTTCTATTCTCGTTCAATTTTTTCAATTTCCACGTTGAGTTATACGTTGAAATAAATTTATTGAACATATTTCTTATGTCTCATAGACGACTTCTTTGTATAGGTGGTCTTGTTTTGAAGTGAGTAAAAAGATTGTTTTAAAAGGCTACGACGGGGGTTTTCGGGGTCGTAAGCTTGAGCATTCGATAGTACACTTTCGAACATTCGTAAGGTATGGGAAGATAATAAATGATTATATAAGTTTGAGCTGATATGTGTATATCAATATGAGTGACATGTTAAAGTTATGTTTGGTTGATTATGTATGTATGTTAATATGTTGAAGTTTTATAAGTATTGTAACATGTTTATAAGTATATATATTTTGTTGTTTTATAAGTAATAATAGGTCACATTTGTTATGACTTACAAATCATAAGTAATCGATAAATGTTCATTGTATAAGTAAAAGCATGAGGATTGTATAAGTACAAGCTTATTTAATATAATAGAAACTTGAGTCGTTTCTATTTCTTTTCAGTATAACGTATCGCCCTTTATGATTTTAAGAAGCAATGAAGTCTACAGTCTTCCCATTAAAATCGGAAAACTTGCGTAAAGATCGGGCATAAGAAAAAGCCCTAGGGATAAGAAACACCCATTTACTTTTAAGAAAATGCAAATAGATACTAGTTCCAACTTCCCTTTTTAGTTGTAGTCGAGAGATGTTCTCGTAAATATAAGTTACATTCGTAGTTGGTATATGTTGCACTAGTAGTTTATCGTAGGATTTGTTTTCCTACCTTTCGTGTTGGAGCATGAACTACTTATATTAGTATATAGAAAATGATTTTGTTCATTTACATGTTATATACTACATATATATTAGATTTATCATATTGTTGATTTCTGACCGGTATTTCTTCTATATACATCATTCTCAAATTGTTTTGTATGTCTGAAATTTGACTCAGGGCACGCTTGATAAGTGATGGGGACGTGTAGGAAGGTTTATATTTTATAGCTACAGGCTAGTTGTAATAGTTTCTTGTTGGCGAATCTGTGGTTATATTTATGTACATCTTCCTTTTTTCTTTTTGGTAAGCATGTAGCTTGATTTTGTAGTATGTAAACATGGCGTTTACTTTTGTTTATAAGTAGTGTTATTTAAGAAAGTTGTTGTACATTTATATATATATGCATGTATTTTGTTGGATCGTTGTAGTTCTTTCTATAATATTTGTAAGAAGTTGTAAGTGTTGTAGCTAGTTGTAGCTGTCAGGAAATGGTAGATGTTGAAATATGTATCTTCTTCATTTCTTTATCTATTTGCAGGCTCGTGCCCCTGAGTTTTAAGGATGAAAATTTGGGACGCGACAGATTATCGTTGAAATTAAGTTTTATTTTCTTTCTTTTCCGTATCTCACGTTCCTGTGTTTCTTGGAATTTGGCACATGATAGGTTGGTATCAAAGCTAACGGGGGTACAAAAACCTAGGCATTTTAGGGTTGGGGTCTACTGATAAGTTATGAGTGATTAGCGAGTCAAGTTCGTTAGTAATAGTATAAGTTATGTGTTTGATGAGTGTTAGATCATAATGTGTGACATTATGATATATTCATGGTACAATATATATATATATATATATATATATATTTGTGTGTGTGTATATATATATGTATATATATTTGGGAGCTAATATTTTTCTTATTAATGGCACGAGGTAGAGGCGATCATCGTGATGGTCAAGGAAGTCCAATGTCGAACCCCAAATCCCGGATACCCAGGGGACTCGAATGTTTTCCCCTTTTTTTAAGAAAAGGAAAAGAAAAATATAGTTTTTAAGAAAAATGAAAAGAAATGAGAAACCACTAATTCACTACTTAACCAATACTTTTCTATAGGATTCATATCAGAGCGCGCATAAAGGTAAAATATACATATAATATGTCATAGTATATAAGACCATCATCAATAATAAATTAACTCCTTATTTACATAATACATAAGCATCTTGCTTGATATAGAATATAACATATTACACTTTGTTCTTGCCTATAATATGATCTACTAGGAGCAACAACAATGTCTAATACGCAAAAAGATACAACAACTACAGCGTCAACTATAATACATCAACTAGGCCTCAAATGAATAACAACCATTCTATGAGGCTAAACAAAGTATAATAAAAGTAAGTCTATTATATTCAAAAGTATCTACAAGAATGCACGTCCGAGTTCTATTAAGGACGACTATCACCAACATCCACACATGTAATACATTATATACAAAAAAATATATAAAATGAACATATGAATTATATTACTAAATAACACAATAAACTAGAAGCTATGCGATGCATCGAATGTGTAAAAGTAATCTAACAACATCAAATGCAGTGTAATGCAATAATTATGCAATGCAACACACCCACACGACTACTCATACCCCGACACTATACCACCACACCCCACAACAACATGACTAAAAGTTGCGACAAGTTTTATTTCCCTTTTAAAAATAAGGGACTACTTGGTAGACCCTTGCTATGATCCGCCACTAGCGGCGATGCGATCAAGTCTTCAATAATCTGCTATTAACAGTGACTGAATTATTGGTTATCTCTGTGCAGGTTTTCCAACTTTAATGGTAAGGCACCAAGCCTTCTCTTTAAAAAATTTCATCCCACGTACGAAAACATTTGATACTTGTCCCGAAAAGAAACATAAAGGGACTCAACCCTTTATGAATGCAATACAACACTTTATATTCAAAAATCACTTTCAAAGACTCCATTTTAATAACTTCATGTACACATTCCCACATTAATTCATTTTTCCATATAAAAGCCTTACTTTGGTAAATTCCACATTTAAAACACTTCCGCATCACATTTATACTAAGTATTTCTTAACTATTCCATTGAAAAAGGCCCACATTAACACATCT
This sequence comes from Embelia ribes, assembly GCA_001753735.1. Lineage (NCBI taxonomy): Eukaryota > Viridiplantae > Streptophyta > Magnoliopsida > Ericales > Primulaceae > Embelia > Embelia ribes. The sequence continues at coordinate 14,550 of MKEJ01030067.1, forward strand.
ATCTTGAATGCCAACATATTCCATGATTGTTTACATATAATTATGAATGCATCACATTTAACATATCATTAATAATTAACACATAAGAAGAATAACATAAAAAGTAATATATCCAGCATAACCCAAACATAAAACCAAAACACGTTACATCTATCGAGGCATCACACAAAATCACATTTAGGTTATTATTTTGCAGTTTACTCATACCTTAATCCAAGCTAGAAGACCCCCGAGATGTCATCCGAGAAAATCCCCAAATCCACCCTCACTTTACCTCACGAATTGATCTAGAAAACGAGTTCGGATCATCATAAACCTATATATAAACACGGTCTACACGAGATGAGAAATAAGAAAAATAATTTTATTTTGACTGACAATAGAAGCACATAAAATGAGGTATCGAGAATGAACAAGACAAGGGACAAAAACTTACCTTAAAAGAATGCCCTCGCTCTAAGGAAGGCAAATATCCAAAAATATTTGACATTCGAACACCTATTGTAACATTCCTGAAATTATGAGTAAAATTTTCGCAAATAATAATATTATATAATGCATTATAATATTATTATTGTACGAATGGCAAGGCCATAGTGGGGTGTCGTGAGTAATATATAGAAACTTATGACTTATGAGATTAGTCATTATATATTCTAAGTATTGAAGCACCTTAGACGTTTTTATTGAGCATTGTGAGTATTAGTGAGTTAGATTGTGGATAGCATAGAAAGAATAATGATGAGGAATATTATTGCGAGTTAAAGTGAACATGAGTATTATGAAAATGGTGAGACTCGTGAGTTGATGTGAGAATATAGTGAGAATTGTGAGTTAATATGGTTTTGAGTGGGTGTTGGTGTTGAAGGGTGTATGACTATTAGTGTTGCTACTTCGACAAAATTGTACGAGGTTTGACCTGCCCGGTCAAGTCGAGGAGGTCAAGGGGGGTCTCCCCTTGCGAGGTGCGGGACAACGCCCCGGTAGAAAATTTTGAGAGAATGGGCATGAGATAACCCTTAAAAATCTGCGTTTTTGGTGAACTGGCATAGTCTGGGTGTGCCGTTCAAAAGGCAGTGTCGTTCGAATGGTAACCTAGATGCCGTTCGAACAACATTCTCGGATCAGAACAGTTTCAATTTCCAGACTTAAAACACATGTGAGGAGTGTTATTTTGCCATTTCCAGTGAACACTCAGTGAAAAGAAAAAGAGAGTGACGAAAGGGGAGAGAGAAACTTGTGAGAGTGAGATCATTTAGCTCGGGGGCTCAAATCCGGAAACGAGTGGCATATTCGGACTCCCTGACACCTAGGCTACATATTGACGTAAGTTTCTCTTCCTATCTCTCTCGTTCCTAAATACTCTCTCGTTCCTAAATACCTAGATTTGCGTGCTAGGTCCGGGTGTTGAAATAAAGTTGATAATTGCACTCCTCATAATTTATACAACAATATTGTCTATAAATTCATAATGATTTATTGCCATTTGATAGATCAAATTCTAGGCCAAGATTGGCGCTGAGTTGGGACTTTTGGATGTGGGCTTGTGTGGAAGCTAATTAAGAATTGTGGGGGTGCAAGTAGTCGACAAAATATATACGTATGTGTGAGTTTGGCCGAGAACCCAATTGTGTGATTATGGTTAATAAGTGAGCTTTCTAATGGGTGTTATTTATGCTAATTATTATGCGTTAGAATTAGTGTAAATAAATTGAAATCATGACGAGACGATTGTTATGTATTACGTTGGGATAATATGTATACTTATTTGAGATGTGTGATTACATATTACTAGTGTGAAGTGTGTGAAATGCAATGAAGTGGGAAATTATGTGATTATGTGAGTACTATAGGAATTACATATATGGAGACGTATGTAGTTCATACATGTGAGTAATGTGAGATTATGTGGGTTGACATGAAATATTTATTTTCAAGGCGTATTTATTTCATGTTAGGGAGTTTGTGAGATTATTCAATTACGTGAGACTTATATACTTGATACATGGAGATGTATCTTTATGATGTTAGTGAGCATTGATACATTGCGGGATTTATTATAGAATGATTATCAAGATGTTTCCATTTCATATTGTGAGCATATTTTCATAACATGTAATATTTATGTAAATCGTGAGTTTTGATAATCAATTTTATCAAAGTAGGAATTTGAAAATGATTTCTTTTCAAAAGTGAGACTTGCAAGTAAGTGAGTCAAATGTGGGATTTACAAGAAAAAGTGAGACTCGAAGCTTATTACGAGAAAAGTGGGTTTTGTGAGAATTTGAAATAAAGATTTGAAAATGAGATTCATGCGTGAGTTGCATGCATTGTGGGATTTGAGTCATCTTCTCTTTCTTTTCGGGACAGTGTCAATTTTTATAACGTGAGTAATCCGGGCAAGGTAAGGGCCTGGGCCCTACCTTGAAAGCCCGAAGTCCAATCAGGAATTCACTATAATATGCCTAACAGTGGATCTCGTGAGGGGCAAATTATAGACTATAATCTACCTACAATGAGTATTTTGGGAGGTAAATTATAGGATAGGATCTAAGCAATAGATCTATAATATTTTTATGCAAACCATGAGCGGCACTTGTTCCAACTTTTATAGTGAGATTGTGGAGTTGTGAGTCTTTGCGTGAGTTGTATGTGTGGGCATGTATGAGTTCATGTGGGCATTGCATTGCATCAATTCGCATTGCATCTTATTACAATCATGATGTGGTATAGATATTGCACTTGCAAGCATTGCCCAACATCACATGTATCATCGTTTTTTGGAGACTAACTCGTACACATCATATTTTAGATACATATTTTCGTGGGATGTATTTTGTATATATTAGTGAGATATCAGACAGGTTATATATTTTGTGCCCAAGGAGCTTCGGTATTACATTCCGTTGTTGCTCCATTAGTGAGAAACTATGTTAGGAGCAAGATTGAAATGTAATACACCTTATCTGACGATTTGGAGTAGGTAGCTCATTTATATGTTGTAAACAAGGAAGTTTATATATATTTATCTTTCATTGATATTTGTTTATGCGCACTCTGATGAGATATGATGTAGATGTGAGATGTGAATGTGGGTTATTAGTGTGAATTCCCTATTTTGTTTTCAAAGCCAAAATAAAGTTTTTGTTATCTGTTATTTAAAAAGGAAATGCACCTACTCTCAGATATTTCTAGCGGGTTCGGGGCTTGCCTCGGGTCTTCTGGGAAATTGAGGCATGATAGGTTGGCATTAGAGCAGCCTAACCAGGTGTTAGCAATATAAATGCATAAAAAATAATTAGTTGATATTTTGATCGAGTAATCTTGGAACTAAGATTGTATTTATAAGTTTTGTACTTGTAAAATGTATTCAATTCTTTGTGTAACTTTGTAAATCAATTAAGACTTTTTCAATTATATATGCATGAGTGCTTACATAAATTAAGAGTTAAATTATACAATAGCTAGCGTGTCTTAAATATATATTGAAGATAATATATTGTGGATGAGATTATTAAATAAGTATTTAATATAATTCGTATTCTTCTAATCTATTTAAATCTATCTTTTACTAATTTAATAATCACTAACTTAAATCCCTAATAAATATATCAACATCATCTTTTGAAAATATGATTCATATTATTATAATCTATTTAAATCTATATTTTATTAATTTGATAATCATCAATTTAAATATTTAAAGATAGGATATTATCTCTTAATAAAAATATGTGCAAATTAAGATCGATTAAATTACAATTTTGGACATGGTGACTTTTTCAATAAAGTTATAAAGTGAAAGACATTCTTGGAACGAAAAATGTATGAAATATTTTGTAGAGTTGCTACTTTTTAATATTTAATTAGATATTTAAATCTATCTTTTATTAATTTGATAATAATTAATTTAAATATTTAAAGGTATAATATTATCTCTTAATAAAAAAAATGCAAATTAATATCAATTAAATTACTGTTGTAAGTGAAATTATGTGAGAACTCTTAGAACTATTACTATTATACATGAAATTACGTGACCCAAATAAAATTACTCTTGAAACTATGGAAACCATTCATGTAATTATCCCTAGCATAGTTTTTAAAAACGGGATATTGAATTAGATATTGGATAAGTGATAATATTTATATTTTGTTAAATACATTATTACCCTTATTTGGTTCAATTTATCAACTAAAATAACTGTATTTTTGTAATAGTAAGGGAGATATTTTCGAATTGTAAAATGAATAAAATTTCAGGGTCTTCACGCTTTTATAATAGAGTTATATTATATATAATGAAGCCATCTCACTACAAAAAATTGTGGATTTAGCAACCACTATTCAGCGACCACCAGCAGTGGTTTCTATTTAGCGTCTACTTACGTTTCACATTGCGATGAATAAAACAAAATAAAATTTACGACCAACTTAGCATCACATTCACGTCCACACATTCCCCAACCACATTAGTGGTCGCTAAATTGAGGTGGAAAAATTACGCGCCATAGCTACCGACCATATTTCATCCACATTGCATCCATTACGCGGGAAAAAATGTGCACCATAAATTGTGATCTTGGATTTTGGGCGTCATATTTAGCGACCACATGGCTACCACAAGTATTGCAAGTAAATTACTGCTGGAAATCTCCTTGGGGCGGGAAAACTCGCTCCATAAACAGCGACCACATATATGATAGCCAAATTTGGCGATCACTTTGCGACCAACTAGGTAGTTGCTAAAACTAATTTTATATTTTTTTAATTCAGTCATTTCGTTTAGGGTGTTAAGAGGCGGTGCGATACATCGTAGTCGTCGCTAAGTGGATGGAAAATGTTATATAATGTAATTATTATGAATATCGTACTTCAAATTTGTGTCACTTTAAAATAAGTGTGGCTAAATTTAGCCACTTTAAAATCCTATCAATTTACATGCACCAGTACACGTATGTAGACAGAAAATGACCATACATATACAAAAATTTACTTCTCATCGAGAGGGTATAGGTGCGGGTACGGTACTCTAGTACCCACCCCGCCCCGCACCCGCACCCGCATCCGCATCTGCACCCGCATATATATATAAGGAAAATAATTAAGTTTACAGTAGTAAACAAGAACACATGCAGATAATGATTTACTTAGTAAAAGACAAAATAACTTTTCAAGAGTTTCATTTAAAATAATACTAGTAATATGTTAATGTTACGTTGGAAAAAGTTAAAGGCTTACAACATTGTGAACAAGTTGCTAATTTTGTTTCCAAATACAGTGACTAAATAATCTTTCTCCTAAATTAAAATCCTCGTTATCATTCTCCTAAATCTCTCTCTCTCCCTCTCTCTGTGGCCAGCAGCAGCAGAAGAAGACCAGGAGATGCTCTACCATCATCATAGCAAATCTCTCTATCAAGTAACTACTTTGCTCTCTTTCTCTCTCCATCTCCATATTTTGATTTGGGATCTGCATGATCATCAAGACCTGATCTTTTCAATTGTCCTAATGAGGGATTCGTTTGTTGTACTGTATGTATCTACATGGTACTTTTATTCAATTCTAACATCATTAAAGATATTGTTATTTTAAGAAATATCTTAGTAATTTCTTTAAAATATTAAAACTAATCATATATTATATACTGAAATGGAGAAATATATTATGACCTATGCTGAACCAGGGTTTTATAGTTTTTAATATAATAAATTAACATTGTGATAAAGAAATTTTGAACAGTATATTTTACCACTTAGAAATCTGATGCAACATTTCTCTTTAAGATTTCTAGAAAGAGAAGTTCCGCTGTGAAACATTTCTATTCTTGATTTCTCAATTGAAAAATTAAATTAGAAAATAGGAAGAGTGGAAAAAGACCAGGGGAATGTTCCAAGTCATCTAGAAGATTGTTTTTCTCCAAGCAAGAAATATAATAAGTGACTGCAGTTTTACCCTCATCTTTTTTCTAATTTTGTGGACCTTTTCTTTTATTATTCTGAATGCTATTGTTTGGTGTTATATGTTTATCATTCTTCCATAAATTGACTTTGGGTTGACCCTTTTCTGGTGGTGTTCTTGCTTCTAACTGCTGTGTAGACTTGGCCAATTATTGTACATGATTTTGTTATGCTTCTTTTCAATAAAATGTTTGTTATTGTAATTGCTACCCATTGTAAAGGAAAAATGAACCTAATTGCATCAGTTGTGACCTTGTTATTCTAATTTAAGAGGAAAATGTTCGAATTTCAAGAAATTATACTCACATTTTTAATTATATTCTTAAATTTGTATAGTTTTTTTTT
>MKEJ01030075.1:0-10484 GCA_001753735.1 Embelia ribes
TTTTTTTTTTTTTTTTTAAGGAAAATTGTTTCATTTGCCTAAAATCTTCTGGCAGCGATGGTGCAAAAATTTGGAAAAACTTAGTTCACCTTAGCATGAGTAACTTTTTTGTAATGTAGGCACCGAAAAAGTGCAAATCCTCTGAAATGATCGGGTCTACATGTTTGGATGGCTAATTTTTCAGTAATCTACAACAGTTTAATTGGTTTTGATGCTACATGAAGTTTTACAATAAAAAGACGAGTATACAGAAAGAAATATAACTTGTAACCCATAAACATTCCAAATATGGAGAGATTTTATTCTGTGGTCATTGCCGCAAATGTATGCGAGTCACTTGACGATTTCATGTTTGTTTTTAACACTCGTAAATGGTAACATTATTGTCATTTTTAAGCTTAATTGAAGCTAAATGCAACTATAGCGACTTTTGCTATAATAGCCCGATGTTGTGTCGAGCCCTACTAAGGGGCTCTACTTTTTCAAACTTTCCCCTTGAGTTCTCTTTATCTTGTGAAATCTTCAACCAAGCAACAACAGGTCAGCCTTGCGGGTCAGACTCGTCTTTGATGTAGGAAAAGAAGAAAGGAAAACCCTCCCCGACATACTCTATGGTTTTGACTCCCTCTTCTGATCAGGTTGGGTTGGAATTCTATAGACTCGGTCGGTCTAGCCGAACCGCTTACGCTAAGTAATTTATGGTGTAGAGTTATTCTATACTAGTGGAATTTGGATGGATGACGTTCATAAATTGTCCATTTATGCATTCATGGACACATGCTACATTTTGAAACCGGCAGTTGTTGAAAGAACAAAAAGTTCACACCCCATGTTATATGTTTAATTCAACGATAAAGGATAGAATTCTAACAAGGCACATGTCCTTATTAAACTACAAGTTAATGAATTTTTTTTATTATTATTATTTTTATTTTTTGGAAGGTTGAATGTATTAATACCAAAAAAATGTTATAATGAAGCTCAAAGGCAACAAAAGTTCAGTCAAACTACGGTAAGACGCTTCTTAAAAAAAAGATATTCTACCTCCAACAAGTAGCGTACATACACGCTACCAACTATTTAAACAAATTACAAACAAGATAACAAAATTAAAGCTCAACGAGAATAAGTAAAATCTTTACACTAAGTATTTTTCTTGAGCCTTTTGGATCTTTTCCTATCAATTTTATTCCCCTTGGTCCCTTTCTGGCCCCAAGTGACTTCGGACTTAACATTGAGATCCACATCGTGTTTATGACCCGACTGATCCTTTCCATCTCTAACTTCCTCTAGGACCTCCACCGTAGGTGAACTAATGGATTTGTCCTCCGAGCTGACACATGCAATCGACAATTGGTGCCGAGTTTCTGCTTCCACTATGGAGTCAACATTTGCCACTAGGGCAATCTCCCTATCCACAAAGTCTTTGAGGGGCTATGGATGTTAGAAACGGAGGAAATAGCTTCATTGCTAGAGATGACTTCTTTGACTCCATTTTCAAGGTCAAGGTTTTCAAGGGGGCACGAAAATGTTGGTTTCCACACCTAAAAGGTGCGAGGCATTTGGCAGCCCCTCGCCCATGGCAATGGTGATTGACTTGGGTCTATAGGTGCTCTGGCCTTTGGTTTGGATTTGGGAACCCATTTCCCGGTTTCCCAACCAAGTTAATGAATAGTGACAACAGGCTCTATTATTTTCTATATTACTTAAAGCATTTGGAAATATTTACACAACTTTATTTGGTTGTTCAAATAAAGTTACTCGCTCTGTTCAAAAATAACTACTAAGTTTGGTGATATACAGTTTTAGACAAATTAGAAACTAAGCTTGCAAAACACAAATTTAGTAATTTAATTTATCAAAATTATTCTTATAACCTTTTTTCATATTATTACCCCCAAAAAGGTTGAAAGAATTATTTTGATATTTGCATCAATTTGCAATGAATTGGACAATGCCAAGGTAGGAGGGATAATTATTTTTGGATGGCTAAAATGGAAACGTGAATAATTATTTGTAGGCGCGGTTAGCATAATATTATAATTTACTCTTGGAACATGACAAAGCCACAAAAAAGCAAAAATTTGTAAGTATAATGAAAAAAGGAGAGATAACGCCATCATGCAGATGGAAAAAACAAAATTTAAAAAGCTGAGAAAAAGCCATCGTGATGTAGTACGCTTGATTTAATGGCTTTTGGGTTGACAAACGCAATATTATTTATTTCCTCTATTGTAATAATAATAATAATAGATTTTGTAGCTTATAAATTTTAATTTTTTAATTTTTATACTTAAATCTAGATAGGGTTTGGCTACTTAGTTTAAAAACTAGATTTATTTGATATTTGGGTTTAAATAAATTGAAAATTTTAAACTGTTAGGATCTAGTTTTTTTTTAAATCATAAATAAATTAGATTATTTATTTAAATTTTTTTTTTAAAAAAAAACCTCTGTAAATCTGACTTGTGCAGATAAGCATTTATAATAAGTGCAGAAAAGCAAAAAATAAAAATAAATGAAGTTGCTGCTGGTTTGGTCTGCTGCATGCATTAGTAAAGCACTTTATCAATGGAATTGCCTCCCAAACAGGTGGTAAAAGAGTTGGGGAACCAAAACCTGCTCGTCGCATCAATTAAATTAATAAAATGGATGAATTAAACTTATCGTCTCCCATATTTTGATTTCCAAACATTCGGATTCCCTTCAAATCAAAAAATCAAAACAAATTATCCAAAAAAAATAGTTCGATTTGGGATCGAGATTTAAATTTCTAAAATTTTTGGTTCGGAATCGGAAATCAAATATAAATTTTTCAGATATCCCGAATTTCCAGAAATATTTTAATTATTTTAATTTTTATAACCAAATTCTCGGATTTCTCGAATTTTCCAATTAATTTTGGATTGGGATCAAGAGTTCATTATAAAATTATCAGGTATCCTGAATTTTTTAAAATATTATTTATTTAATTTTTATATGTGTTATTTATTTAACCTTTTTTATTTCAAAATTTTGGAATTTTGGTTTCGGGATTTGGATTTGACCTATTTTTAATTTTGGTTTTGGTTCGGTTCTTCATTTAATTCGATTTGGGATCAGTTCCTATTTTTTTGAGTTCGGAAATTTTTGAATGTTGATTTTGGTTGGAAAAATTTCCGAAACCGAATCAATACTCACCCTTTCCCATTGTTCCAATTGAAACAAAATTTATCCTTATACTTCAAAGGATTGACCCTCTAGACTCTAAGATCTAGTTTGGAATTATTTTTGGTTTTATATTTATATATTTTTAAAATTTGTAACTTGAGATGTTTGGTAAACTCTAAAACATATGTTTTTAATAATCTATTTATACTTTTTTAAGAGTTCTTTTAGAATCAGCATTAGTGGTGCTTTGAAAAATTAGTTTTATTTTTTCTTTCATTAATTAGCATAATAATATCAATTATATTTCTTTTATTCTCCTTGCATACATATTTTTTTATCTTTTTACAATAAAAGATATCATTTTACCAAATAATACATTACTTATCAAAGTAACTTTTAAAATTTATTTACCACATACTATAATTATACCTATTTCTATAATCAATTTTCAAAAATAAATATAAAATACAAATTTTAAAAAATATCAACATTCACAAACTAGGCCTAAGACCCAAGTCTAAAAGGATAAGCTTGCTCCCGAGTCTAGTCCTCTTTGTTTAATTCAATAGAGCCTACAAGACTCGAGAGAAATCTCCTTTTGCTAATTATCACAACTGTAGTACGAGACAATGCAAAACATAAATAAAAAATAATAATTTTTGAAGAGTGTGTACCCAATTGCAAATCAGATACATGCTTCCCGCTGATAAATACTTGTAAAACACGAGCAAGGGGACGACCTTCCGATAGACCTTCAAGTTTTCTTTAGTATCTAAAAGTGCAAACAGGGGAATTGCCCGCCAACTATCCGATACTTATGTAAGTAAGAGTTCAGATATTGTATTTATGTCAGTAAGAATAATAAATAAGTTAGTTAAGCATTAAATGTAGAGGGATAATAACTTTTTTTACTTGTTTTTCAGTTGACATGTGGCAGCTTTATAGTACACAGTACCCGTATAACTGTCAAATATAATTTACCTCATTTGTTTCTGACTTTTCTGTTAATCAAAGTGTGCAGCGGGTAGTTTGATTTAACTACAATATTAATCAATGTATTTCATTGTATGTACAAATACATATTTATCAACTGTTCCTAACTGCCTTGGGCGTTTTCTTAATTTTATTCAGCCCAAGAAAGTTTTTGAATGCGGAACATTTATATAGCCTTAGCCAAGGAGGATTGGACTTTAGAAAAAATAAACTTGATTTTGCAACTTGGAAATTGACTCCTACCAACTGGCTTCGGGATCGATTTTTTAATAATCCCAAGGGGATCATCCTAGAAGGAAGGATTGTTACTCATGCAAGGCTAGGGTCCGCCTTTTGGAATTTTTCTGAAAAGTCATAGGAGAAGAGATGAAATAATTATACAAATTATATTTGAAATAAAATTTCCAATTTTCATTTATCCTGAGGGAAATACTTTATATTGCTCCCCAACTATTGTAGACCATGCAAGTCTTAGTTCAGGGTAGTTAATGTTCAAATAGCAAATATGGATTGCTAGAGACAACCACGTAGCCATGTTGCTTGAAGCGTGGACATTTGAAACGTCTCCGATTTACTTTTGGGCGGTTGTGGTTTTGCTATAAATAGTAAGGAATAGAGATACCGCTCTACTCATTTGTTATTTTCAATTTTGCACATCCTTTATTTTCTCTCTCTAGACTATTATGGCTGAAGTTTCGGCAAGGGTAAGGAAAAGCGGAATAACTTCGGAAAATGATCCAAAGGTTATGAATAAATCCAGATCGTCAAAGGATAGTACAAAACTGTCGCAATGGGCGGCATTAACAATGATTAAGGGGTTTGACAGGGAGAAATTCTTAGAAGAATACGAGAGGTTGGCTAACATATCTGTTAGGCTCATAAGGGACCATTTCATTAACGTGATCAATTGCCATCGGTTTGTACTCTGGTATATGAAGGAGGGAATTGTTTTCGCGTTCAAGAGCTAATCCCAAGAAACTAAGGGTTGATTGAATTTGTTCCTACACAATAGAAGTGATCAGTGCTTGCAGATCCAAGGGTTGTGGAGGGTTGTTAGAGGAGCTTAGATTATTTACTATTTGTTAGTTGAGTCTTGCCTGTACTTTAGGGAAGATTAGGTCTGGGAGGTTGCTTCGGGTAAAGAAGTCAAGGGGTATCACAGTAGATAGGAGAGAAAGGATGGTGGATGAGTTTTGGGCAATTTCGAGTAATGTTTGGTTCACAGGGAAAGATCTGTTACTGTGGGGTGAATTTGATGGAGAGGGGTTATGGATGTTAGGGGATCTTGACATGTTTAGAGAGTAGTAGGGCCAATTGAAGTGTATGTACCCAATTGCGGATTAAATACATGTTCCTCGCTGATAAATACTTCGAAAATACGAGCAAGGGGACGACCTTTCGATTATCCTTTTTCAGTTTTTCTTTAATACTTGAAAGTACCAACAAGGGGACTGTTCGCCGATTCTCCGATAAGGGTTCAGGTATGGTATTAATGTCAGTAAGAATAATAAATGAGTTGGCTAAGCATTAGATGTAGAGAAAGAATAACTTTTTTCACGTGTCTTTTCAGTTGACATATGACAGTTTTTATTGTATATAGTAATTCTACAGTTGTCAAATAGAATTTACCTCATTAGTTCCTGACTTTTCTGTTAATGAAAGTGTGCAACGGATAGTTTGATTTAAATACAGTATTAATCCGTGTATTTCATTGTATGTACAAATACATATTTATCAATTTACTTATTAGAAAAAAAACAAAAAAAAAACAAGTGAATTTATATGATTTTCAGCATTTTGGTTGGCTTTCTGTCTACATTAAGGACCAAGTCTGCTACGTTTTCAAAAATTTTAGACCATTAACGTTAGAATGTATAGGATGGTAACCAGTATAAATTTATTCAAACTATATGATCATTTTTGTAATTATTACAGCCGAAAATTACCTCTTTTTATTGCTTTGGTCAACGTCCGTACACGCGTAATGGTACCAAAGAAAGAGAGGTAATTTTTAAAAACTTGTTTACGAAAATTTATTTTGCAAATATATGTGTAAGCTAAAATTATGGTATAGCTCCCAAGTCAGGTACCATATTTTTCGTAACTAGATCATAAATTTATTATAGACAAGGAAAAGAGGAGCACTTAAAAGTGCAGTTCAATTAAAAAAAGGACAGGCTAACGTGGACTTGAGGTCATTTCAGAACAAAAGAACAAGCGGAGATATGCGATGACCACTTTCGATCAGAAACTGAAATTAATGACTTGTCTGATTTTTTTAATGCATTAACTATCTTGGAATTTATTTGAAATAACTAATGAAATGTTGGAATTTTAAAATAATGTAACTAAAAATTTACACCTTAATTTGTAGGTGAGATGGCTGCTCACTTTATAAAAAAAATATTGTACCCTTTCATCAAAAGATACCACATTGTCTATAAGAATAGATTAATCACCTAATATTTAATTCACTTCGCTCATGGCATACTTTTTGTACAAAACAAAATTTTTCAACATTTTTTCTTTTTCATACACATATATACACACTAGAGAATATCATACAGTGAAATGACAAAACAATTGTTCGGATAACAACTTTATTCCGAATATATGATCGAAAGTTGTATTTTAAGAATCATTTGTCCATTCAAGGCGGATACCAACAACAAAGTCATCCCTGAGGAAGTGAATCGCACATGGACTAAAAATTACAAATGCATACTTTTTAGTAATTTTTAGATTTTTTTTATATTAAAGAGTCTAAAATTAAACTATTAAAAAATTATAAATTTATTTAAAATAGATAAATTATTGAATTTTAATTTTATAAAAAATAATTTTAGTTTAAATACTTAAAATTCATAAAAAAATAAAAATATGTGCAATGGGCCTGTAAAAAAAAGTACAATGGGCTCTTAATTATGAGTTTCTTTCTATGCTTGGCTTTTAAAACCCCAATTTATTAGTTACCAATACTTTTATATCAGAAAAACTTCTCTTCTATACGTTCAAACTCTCATTGCTTTAAAACATAAAAATTCTTGTAAAATTGATAGTCAAAATTTGTTTCAAGAGTTAAAAATTTTAAGACATTCTATATCAGAAAAACAAAGACAACCATTGATATACTAAATTATTTGAAAAGATTTGATTGTTTTCCAAATACATTTATTGCTTATAGAATATTATTAACTATACATGTTATTGGCATCTGCAGAAAGAAGTTTTTCAAAATTAAAGCTACTTAAATCGTATTTACGATCGACCATGTTACAAGAAAGATTAAACGGACTAGCTTTAATATCTATTGAACATGATTTGCTTGAAAATATTGATTACAAGAGTCTAATTAGTGATTTTGCTTCGAGAAATGCAAGAAGAATCATTTTTACTTGATTTTCTATAATTCAAGATATACATGTGGTATATTTTTCTACTTAAGTGCAGAGCTGAGGGAGGCAATAGTTACCGTTGAAATACATCAAGCAGATGAAAGATTTTGGAAAATTATAGTACTAAAAAATGAAGTGAGCAATTTACATAAAAAATTTTGTGATGTTATATGTGAGATTATTTGAAAATTATGTGTTAGTCAAATAAATGAAAATAAGATACTCTTTTCAATTTTGTATAAGACATTCCAAATTTCAAGACCGACCCTGAAAATTACACATGTAAGTTATAGATATAAACAAACAATTCAAACATAATAAAATCGAAGACAATGAAGCTTTACCTACTTTATAAGTTACCAAAATATATTATGTTAGAAAAAAAAAAAGATTCAAAACACAATAGTACAACAAAGTCTAAACTATATTAAGCATGTACTCTTAAAATTCAAGGAAGTAAAACTATAAAAACCAAATAAAATTAAAATTGATATGCTTATATTAATAGTTGTAAATACATACTATCTTCCAATCTTATTAAACTAATACCTCAAAAGTAAAAAATAAGAGGAGCAATAAAATATTATTAAATAAATTTGAATTATATAAAAAATAACATGTAGAATCATTAAAACACTGATTTTAAATTAAAACCAAAATTAAAATATCATAAGTTCCATAGCAATGGGATTATCACATATGAATTTCAATGTACCCAATTTATTTTGAATCTAATAAAATTCAAAAGATAATATAATATAAATAAATTTAAAATATCATACAAAAAGTATAGAAAATAAAATTAATTGATGTTCTTATGATTAAAAAAATATAGATATATAGTAATATTCAAAACACAATATAAAAAATATGAATATTATAACATTCAAAATATCAAAGAAATAAAATTATGGAAAAAAATTTAATTGATTTGCTTATGATAAAAATATAGATATATGCTAATATTCCCATTCGCATGAATATTTATTATAGTAAAATTATTAGAAGATAAAATTATAATATGATAAAATAAATTTTAAAACTTAAAACTAAATTGTAATCTAACAACTAAAGTAACTTATTATCATTTAAGATAAATCAAAAGCTAAAAATTAAATAAAAAAATATTATTATTCCAAAGAGTGTCAAAGAAGCCAAAATTACATGTTTATGAAAATATATAGAGAGAGACAAAGAGATTTATGTAGAGCAAAAATGAACTATTTGACATTATAATTTATCAACAAATGATGAGGGTAGCTTTTGAAAAAAATAATGTGAAATTATATTGAATGCTCATTGAGTCACTATTCAAGATTTTTAACATAAAAAATTTGAATGGGTTTTTATATCACTTGAATGTATCTCATTAATAAATTGTGGTAAACAATAATTGACATCGCATTGTAAATTACTATATGATTGGATAAATAGGCATTTGATTTTTTTTTATTATCTTATTAATGAGTTTTAATATGTACCATTCACGTATTTCAAGTTTTTGAGAATTTATAACAATAACAATAACTTATTTGTTCTTCATTAACTTAATTTTTTAATTTGTTAATTAAGGGATGATACATGGCAACACATTAGAAGTGTCATTTGGCTCAAAATTAACATGGAGGCTCTACTTCTATATTATTGTATATGATAATTAATTTAATTTTATTAATTTAATTCTTTATTTAATTATTTTTTATTAACTAATTTATCTTATTATCCTTTTGTTTTTACTATCAATAGTATCATATATACATAGCATTTGTTTTGGGTAATTATGCATTTTTTTTTTAAAGAAATTATGTATGCAACTTTGAATGAACAATTGCGTATGTCTTAACCGTTATGAAACGTTAGAGAGAGATCAATAATTAAATTAAATTAATTTTATTAATTGAGATTTTAATATTTATCAATAGAATTTTTTTAGTAACGATAAATTTAAAAGAATTTATGTATTTTACATTCAATTGCCATTATTTGTCATTAATGTATACATTCAATTGTCATTAATGTATATATTTAATTGTCATTAAAAATTATTCATTAACTTATTTTATATTAACTAATTTTAAATTAATTTAATTTTATTAATAGAAATTTTACACATGTCAAAAATATAGTGTCAATTGGCACAATTTTAGCCTGGAGGTTCTTTTTTTTATGTTATTATTAAGAATTTATGTACTTTACATTCAATTTTCATTAATGCATATATTTAATTGTCATTAAAAATTATTCATTAACTTATTTTATATTAACTAATTTTAAATTAATTTAATTTTATTAATAGAAATCGTACACGTGTCAAAATTATAAAGTACGACTTGACATAATTCTAACTTGGATGCTCACATTTTATATTATTGTATATGATATGAGCCTTCAATCCAAGCATTCACATGAGATCCTTTGTGTAAAATGACGCAGTTAATATACCAAATGTCACTTTCAAAAAAGAAGATAAGGGTCAAAATTTTTGCATCTAATAAAATTATTATCGCCGTCGATAACAATTGAGTAAATTGCATTTATTATGGGATTTACGACCAACTTTTCTTAAATCACGTTTACACTGAGAATAATTCAGAATACAAAAGCATTGAATTTTACTGTACTAGTAATATTTTCAGGATAAGCAAAATTTAATTGATACTATTTTCAGTAGTTAATGTTTGTTCTTATCTAGTCTCATGTAGCAAGTATATATTCGAGGCACTAGACTCCATCATTTTCAATTCTCATAGCTTGGTGATCTTATTTTTTCAAGAGAAATCTTGTGATATTATTTCATTACTCATTTACAGTGAAAAAATGGCACAAGCACAAGAAACATTGGTGCTTATCATAGGGGCAGGACCTGCAGGAATTGCCACCTCAGCATGCCTCAACCTTCTCTCCATGCCAAACATTGTCCTTGAAAGAGAAAATTGTTATGCCTCT
>MKEJ01030076.1:0-11498 GCA_001753735.1 Embelia ribes
ATCTTCATCCCCCAGGCAAGAAAATAAACTAGCCTAGTATAATTCCAGTGAAAATAGTAAACAATGAATAACAACTCATAAAAGAAAACATGAATATGTAAATAAGATGATCAATAATAATTAATAAGAAAGTAATTAAAAAGAATTTGCAAAATTGTATTGAAAAGAATAAAAGAGAAGAATAACCTTGAGAGGCCCTCTATGGTCTCCAAAGTTAGACAAAAGAAATAATGAATGACTAGACAGAAAATTAAGGCTAGAATAATCCTTTTATGTCTCTACACTAATTAATATTATAAAAATATCCTTAATGGAATATTTCCTAATCAGATTCAAAATAAAAATAATGATATAAATCAAGTGTTGCACTTTTATCTTCCGCAGTTGACTAGTCAACAACACTGCACTCCTTCACAAAAAATTCATAACTCTCTGTAGAAAAATTGGAATTAAGCTTTATTTGAACTGTTGGAAAGATAATTCAATGAGTTTTTTAACCATACCAAATTTGATATCAAAATATACTCTAAAACTTTCCAGAAATTCAGCAAAATTCATATCTTTGATCCTCGAAACACTTTCAACGAATGGATAATTAAATCGCTAGCTTAATACTTCGTAAAACTCATTTCTTGACACTTTAAACCTCAAACCAACGTTCAAACATAATGCTTGATATCATATCTCACAAAAATTTGCTTCTTGGCTTTAAATTATCACATTTAGCATCATAAATCTGTAATTAACATAAAAATACGTAATACCAAAATATAACAAGTTATATATGCTAAATTGCTATATAAATGACTCAAAACTCAATTATATGCATTTTCATAACTCTATCAGACTTGCATCAGTTAGACATTTGTAATTCTTTTTTGCACGGTGATCTTCATAAGGAGGTTTATATATTTTTACCTCCTAGAATTTCGCAACAGGGAGAGACTCGTATTTGCCAGATGTATAATTCTGTCTATAGACTTAAGCATGCCTCTCGTCAGTAGCACTCTAAATTGTCTTCAATTTTTATTTCTATTGGTTATCGTTACTCTGCTTTTGATCATTCTCTTTGTATTTAGGTTGTTGGTTCTTCTTTTACTACAGTTGTTTATTTTGTTGATCCTATGGTGGCAAGTAATAACCCTGCTCGTATTGCTACTGTAAAATAATCTTAGGCTACTTATTTTAGTATTAAGAATTTAGAATCGTTGAAGTAATTTCTTGGATTAGAGGTTCCTCAATCTCTTGCAGGCATTTTTATTTCCTAGCACAAGTATGAGTTGGATATTTTTGTAGATTCTTGCCAGTTAGGGGCTTGCCCAGCTATGTTTCCCATAGAGTACAATTTATATCTTCACACTGATGATGGTACACCCTTAGTTGATCCGAGTTCTTATCGTTGTGTGGTTGGTATTTTCTTTATTTGATTATTATGGGTCTAGATATTACTTTCTCTGTTAATCATCTTAATCAATTTATGAAAGATACTCGGGACGTTCATCTTCAGCATGCGTATCGTATTCTTCGTTCTATTAAGGGTTTTACCGGGCATGGCTGATTTTTTTTGTCGGATTGCGATCTTATATTAACTGTTTACAAGGATTATGATTAGGCTAGCTATCCTACCACTAGATATCGGACTATGGTTTTCTTTATCACTTTGGGTTCTAGTCCCATTTCTTGGCATTCCAAGAAACAGGAGTTGGTTTCCCGCTCCTCGGCAAAGGCTGAATATCGTGCGATGGCTTCTACTACTTGTGAGTTGGTTTGGTTATCAGCCTTGCTTCGAGATTTTGGAGTTTTCATTTCTCTGCCTATTCACCTACTTTGTGCCAACTGCTCCACCATCTACATTGCTCATAACCCAATTTTTCATGAACGTGCGAAACATATTGAGATTAATCGGGATGTGGTTTGTGAAAAACTGTAGTCTGGTTTGATTGGCCCGCTTCATACCCCTACTCAGATCCACCTTGCCAATATTTTTACCAAACCTTTCCCATCAATTTTACACTCGCAAGGTAGGCATTACGGATCTCCATACTCCAACTTGAAGGGAAGTGTTAAAATTATATTTTGCTTGTACTATTATTTTATTTTTTATTTACTCTTTTAGTCATTTTGTACATATATATATATATATATATATATATATGAGCCATGTATCTTTTATGAGTAAGCAATAAAATTATATCTTTAAGCCCATTATGGTTTTTAACATTATCTTTTACCAATCAAATTAATTGTCTGGAAGGCTGCATATGATATTTGCATGAAAGTAAATACCATACCAACTCATATCAATCTCTCGATCATCCAAAATTCACAAAACACTTGAAAGTGTTCAAAAAAATATATATATTAGTTTAACGTGGTTTAAGTTTTCAATTTGGATTGACATGGTGGTAATATTTAAAGTTAAATCATGATCAATATAATGTAAATAAAATAAGCAATGATTTCGGTTAGGAATAATATGTTGTGGTTGTTAATTGTAAAAATTAAATAATATATGGTGAATGTTTGCAAATTATTTTTACTATACGGTAACTAATTGCAGAAAGTCAAATTATATGATGATTATTTACAAAAAATAGTACATGATGTCTATTTACCTTTGACCAGAAAAAAGAAAAAAAAACTCTCACACGCTCAAAGTTCAAACTATAAAGTGTAGTCATTCTAATAAAGTCCGAGCTGGATTTAAAGGCTCGAGATTGAAGGTGAATCGAATAATAATCAGCTGACCTTGTTACATGCAGCCTGAGTTCTAGTAATTTTGTTTTCAAATCCAAAATTACACATAAATAATGATAATAATGTTGAACGGATAAAAACAAAATGAATACTTTAATAACCGTTTGTTGCAAGCACATGGCCTAAATTTGTAATCAAGGGGGCGGCAATAAGTAGGGTTCATGATTTTGTTGAGAAATATAAGGGAAATAAATAAATACCGGGTGATTGTCTAAAAATAAAAAATAAAAATAATACCGGATAAAAAGGATCAGGTTTTCTAGAACCGGCTAATGTTTCAACTATTCACCTTTACATGCGTGAGAGGTGACGATTCGATGCCAGGGTCGCAACACGAGCAGCATTTCTCGCGAATGTTTCCAGTTCGATTTGATAATTACTCGGTCTGATATCGGCTCGCGAACTAAACGAGTAAAGTGCTAATATGTTGGCATAATCGATTTAATTTTGAATCGAATTCGCGTAGTTAGCTACTCAACTTATAGCTCGTGAGTAGCTCGAACAATATATGTATGTATACAAACTAAAAATAAAATTTTCATCTCATATCATTAAAATATTTGACCATTAATTGCTTGATAACATAATGAAATACTTTACCCTAACTAATCAATTTTATTATTTTAATATAATATATAAGATATATTAAAAAATAATTTTATCAAGCATTTATCAAATCTAATTGAGTATTTGGTTTCTTTTATAGAGTCGATTTCGAGCACAAAAATAATATCTAAGTTGAATTCGAGTTCCAGTACTGAGTCATTTGAACGATTAATGTTCGATTAAAGTAATACTCAGCTCGACTCGTTCTTCTATTTTAATACCTGTGCAAATTAATAAGAAGAGTTAAAAAGTTTTCATATTTTAAATAAAAAAAAATTAAGTATAAACAAATTGGGAGAGGGGATGAAATAAATGTCATCAACCAAGGCAGATTCTGATAAAATTAAAAGTCTAAAATCTATATATATCCTTAGGACTGTCTGGAGATTAACCTCAGGCAAAATATGTATACATGCATATCGTTATTCTTACCCACATAAATAATAATTCTAATTTTATTGAGGAATAAATGTCGAACAAACAATATGTAACGTATAAAAACAAGAGTCATTTAGCCGTTACCTGCCAAAAGCACATGGGCGTAAACTTCAAATCCGGGGTGGTGGCACATGGTGGGCCCCACTGAACAACCAAATAAAGCCCTGCCTCCCCTCGCTCTCTATCTCCCACCTGACTCATTCAAATATCTCTCTCTCTCGTCCTCTTATTTCTCCTTATTAATTAAAAACTTTAGATATATATATATATATATATATAGAGAGAGAGAGAGAGAGAGAATGGCAGTTACAAGGGTATACGTCGTCGTATTGGCAGTAATCGCCATTGTTTTGGCTGTAGTTTCGCCCTCTGTTCAGGCTAAATCCTTGGCCCCCGCTCCTGCTCCTTCTAGCGATGGTATCCATTCCTATATTATTATTTATCATTATTATTATTCATATGTTTCCTTTATCATTGATTTTATTTTTGAAAATGGCTTATGTATAGACAATGGCACGGGGAAATTGAACTAATACTATTCGTTGATCTTATTTTTAGCAAATATTTATGCATATAATATAATACTCTATTTCTACATGATTTTCTGTATGTATCATTTTTCTTTATTTATTTATGGGTTATCTGGAAAAAAAAAAATACATTAGCAATCGTGGCATTGGATTTTCAATTTTTAACGATTATTTTGCTGTTTATATATATATTTTTTTACCTAATTTTACAAACTATTAGGAATTCAATCAGATTCTGGAATATGAGCCAAATAAAGTTTTATTTTTTATGAAAAGATCATCGAAAATGATCTTTAGAGCTTAATTGTAGTCTAAAATTTACACCAAATTGTATGCAATGTAAGGATTGTTTCCAGGATGAATTCTGGTAATCACAAAACTGTTTGTCCATTTAAATAGAAAATTGTTTTGTTGGGAAATTATGAATATGTTGAGCTGTTATTCGGTACATTGACATTAGCGACGAGTACTTGAAATCAAATTTGAAGTTCGTACCCGAGCTGAATCCTCAACCAGGAAGAAAATCGAATATTCATGCCTAACTTTTACGGGAGGTTAATTAGCCTGCTAATTCTACCCTTTTGGGAAAATTGTAATATGTGGTGCTTGGTAAACGAAGTAATACAATGTGTTACGCATAAAATGTGTAATATAACATAAATAATGGCTTCAAGTGGACAGACTCATTAGTTTAACTTTTAGAACCAAGGAAATGATATTTGAAAGATAATGAAAACACCATAATTTTTATAAATATATTATCGTTACAATGAGTGTCGTTTTTTTCTTTTTGCAGGCACTTCGATTGACCAAGGGATAGCATACACGCTGATGGTTGTGGCGTTAGTCCTCACGTACCTCATTCACCCCTTAGATGCTTCTTCTTACTTTTTCTAAGCTGTTTTACGTCTAAATTGAATTCGTGTTGGTGATGGAACTTTGAGTTCTGTTAATTCTTTTAATCATTTGGTTTGGGTGGATGTGTTGTTTCCAATTATTCAATTTTAGTTGCTTATGGCATCATTCATGTACCCACTTTATCCATTTTAATTCCATTGATTTAGTTAAAAGCATTGCTGCTTTCACCATAACTAATTTCGTCATGCCTAAGTTTTCGACTTACATGTCGCAAAGGAAAAATGTCACTTGTCTGTGACAATTGCTCAATAATAGAATGGACATGAGCTCATTTCGATCTTCCATAGATTGGTTACAAAAAAGCTTTAGACAGTTATAGCATGTCATGGAACTATTGAATACTCTCGCAACGATAGAAAGTAAAATGTCACTTGCATATGACTAATACTCATCTAATAGAACGGTAATGGCCTCATTTTCCAGAACTTTACAGGATCCTCCACTCGCAATGACGAGTTCGAACTTAACAAGAAGAAATAGAAAGCAACATTTGATTAAGTGGTAACTGTAAACTCAATCCCCCACCCATGCTATCGACAAAAAGTCTCAATATTGCTGATCTAATCCTAGATCAGAAATGAACTGTTGTTTTTTTGACAGAAGTTGCAAGCTCCCAACGAGCTTAAATCAAGGTGGAAAAGGCTATTTATCGAAAAAAAATACTATCTGGAAATAAAAGCGATTGAATGTAGGTACAGTAGTAAAAAAAAAAAAAAAAAACACTAGCCAAACTATTTGCAGAATTGTAGAGTGCATGATCTGTTGCATAACTTCCCCAAATACAAATTGTTTCTTTGTATTATGATGTACTCTACAATTCTGCACAAACGGAATAATGTTACAAAAGGTTTGTTTGGTTGCAATTTTTAAGGGGAAAAAGGCAAACTTTTTTACGTACTCTTAAATTCATCTAGCTAAAATTTTTAGTTTTTCTAGGCTATGACTGCAAAAAAAGGTTTGCTAAATGTTTAGCTGCCAAATGCAGTCCAATTTTGAAGCAAAACCCATAAAAAAACTTGAGCTTAAATATTGTAATCAAAGTCCAAACAAGCCCAAAATATGAATGAAGCAAAACATCTGCTTAAGTGCTTCAATGCTATGAAATTGTCATCACCACATCTTTCTTTCTGCATGATTGTTGGAGTATGACTTTTCACAACCAGATAATTCGAGTGAGCTGGCAAAAGAAGTCATCTAGATTTCAAGAGTTATTCAAAGGCTTGAAAGAGCGTAGCCGTATCAAAGCAGTGGATTATGTTTAAGCAAGCGATTTTATAGGGCAAGAGACCTTTTCTCGAGCATTGCGTTGTTTAAGCAGCTGGAGCATCTGTACGTCTGAATGGCATAACCAGAAACTCATAGTAACATAGCATGTCCAAAAAGCAATATTTGGAATGTCTTCTTCTTTGATATACAATTGATAATATCCCGTTCAAATGTCGATCTTTGAAAAGCATTTTGATCCTCTCAGTTGATCAAGCAAATCATAGATTCAGGGAACCAAGTACTTATTCTTAATAATTATTTGATTCAACTTCATAGTTCTATCTTTCTTCTAGACAAATAGGACCGCAACGCCCCAAGGTAATACCCTGGGTCGTATGCATCCTTTCCTTTCTAGGTCTTCTAGTTGGATCTTCAATTCCTTCAGCTTTGCAGGAGACATAGAGTATGAGCAACAAAGATGGGAATTGTTCCCAAAACAAGATCAATGGAAAACTCGATTTCAAGTAGAGACGGAAGCCTACACAAATCTTCAAGAAACACATCTGGAAACTCAAATGCAGCCGGAGGTAATTGATAACACAAATCATCATCTTCAAACACAGAGACGCTAACGAGAAAACTACTAAAATTGTCCTTTGCGCGCTGCCCTGGGAGACTTGGTGATTTGCATTCCCCCATAAAATAAACGCATATATTCAAAGGAGCCAATAAAATTACCCATCTATGATCACAGTCAATAATGGTCTTATAGTGTAGTAACTAGTCCATTTCTAGAATAACATCAAAACCGCGCATATTCAAAATAATTAAATCACATAAAAAGGCATGATCCCCGATCACTACCTCACAATCATGAAAATACAAACTAGGTATCAGACTAATACCAAGAGGAATATCTACAGATATTTGAGCATGTAATTAATTCGGCACCAGGATTAAAGATTTTGACGACCGAGCGAAAATAAAAGAGTGAGAAGCAACCATATAAAAAAAATGGTAGCACAAGAAGAAAAAAATGGTAGAGTACCTAGATTTTGGAAGGCTCTCCCAGCTCCAGGAGAACTTGAGTCACTGTATATGCATAAGATAGAGGGGGTGACTGAATCGAGATCGCCTTAGATCCGTTTCCACCTTCAAATTCTCCCGAACACTCCTATCTTAGCTGGGACACATAATGAGGTAGATGGCATTAATGAAGGTGCTAGGATTGAGGTTGGCTGAGTGTCAGTAGGTGGATTTAAATTTTGGGTAGATCTGTTTGGACAATTTAAGTATATATGCCCCCAATTATAGCATGTTTGACATTGGATTTGAGGGTAGGTCTTAATTCTATGATCAAGGTCCCCATACTTGAAGTATCTTTCATGATCATTTGTGCTTCTAGAGCTGGTAGAAGCTAAGATTGTGATCTAAAAGGGGGTTGCTGTGAATCTTGTGTATAAGGCTTTTTAGGACCCGTGCAATTGTTCTGGTTTATGTTAGATTCTGTCTAAGATTGGCTTTGATTTGACTTCCTCCACTTCTACATTCACTAATAGCGCTGATTCAACTTTCCCTTGTCCTATCGTCCTTACTGCTCGAACCTCACGAATATGCCTTGTGTTAGTTTCCGCTTCCTCTGAAGGCATCACTGCTTATATCTCTTCGTATGTATTTTATCAGTTAGAGGCTAAAGCTATCTGGATTGATGGACGTAGTCCCAACTCACACCTTTTGACATGTAGTTTCTAGGTTGATACCATTTATGGTGCAAACTGAAAGTAGGTTTCGAATTTATGTGCGTACTGCTCCACAGCTAGTTTTCCTTAGATCAATTCCATAAATTCTCTACTCTTTTGTTCTCTTCAAGTGTTGGGAAAGTATTTCTTGATAAATATCTCATTGAAGTTATTCCAGGTCAGGTTCTGTTATTCAGGGTCATAGCCCATCCCATCAACTACTCATCAGCCTCGTCTTTCAAATAAAACGGAGCCATAGTTACATTCACAATATCTTCTTCAATATCCAACAGTTAGAATTGTTTCTCCATCTCTCCAAACCACCGACATGCATCCATAAGGTCTGTTCCTCCACGAAATACCCACGCGTTCATACATCCCAAGTTTCAATGTGCCCGTTCTATTAAGGTTTTCGATCGGTGGCATTGCCTTCAAGTCGAGCCTCCATAACATCCATTATCGTCTGTGCCATTTGTTGCATTGCACATTGCAATAATTAGGACAAGTCCCTATCATTAATGTTCAACGGGGCAAAACAAGAGCCCCCAACGTTCAACATTACAAAAGGGGTTGAAGGCCCATTTTGAGGCGGAAGGCTCTCCCCATCAGCCGTGCCTTCTAAATCCCCAGACGTGTTGTCTAGGTATAAGGAGGACTTGTCTTGTCATGCCCCAAATTTTTGCATAAAAATCTAGAGGCGTAAGATTGTGTGATAATAGAAATAAAGTAACCAAAATCAAAATCAACGATAATTGAATATGAAAGTAGATACAAAAGTCTATCTACATTCCCATGAGCCCAATATACAACAAAGTTTGAATAAGTATATATCATTCCAATAATAACTACAACATCTTAGAGTGGCAACTGTAGTCCACCTCTAGTTTACATACATATACGACCCCTAACTCCTCCACGAGTTTCTCGACCACCTCTATGACTACCTCTTCCTAGAGCTATTATTTTCACATTACAATGAAAAAACCACGAAAGAAGTAAGTCACAATTGAATACAGAAAGGACAAAAGAAGGCAATCTATTTAGCTTGCAACTTAATATGCATTAAGCATGTAACAAGTAAATACTATGAAAATATTACGACTTGCTAACCCGCTCTTGGTCCGACTCTAGACCTACCCATAAGCTACCAAGGTTTATAGAATTCGGTTAGCTCTGATATCAATCTGTTACATCCCAAATTTTCCCATAAAAATCCAGGGGCGTGAGATTGTATGATAAAAGAAATAAAGTAACCAAAATCAAAATCAATGATAATTGGATATGAAAGTAGATACAAAAGTCTATCCACATTCCCACAAGCCTAATATATAACAAAGTTTGAATAAATACATATCATTCCAATAATAACTACAACATCTTAGACTGACAACTGTAGTCCACCTCCAGTTTACATACATATACGCAGTGGAAAGAAAAAATAGGATGGCTAACACCAATACTACACAAAATAAAGAAGTAGGAAGGCCAGCGCGAACACTACACAAAAGAAAATCTCAAGCTAAATGCTTGACAAAATAAATCTACATATCCAACTTTGCTACAACTTTGACAACAAAATAAACATATACATCTAAGGCTACGACTATAAATAACTACTATTGCCATCTTCGAGCCCATACCTAAACATGATCATCTTCAACCTTCGAGCCTGTAAAGCAATTTTATATATGATATATAAATGGTGATAAAGTATACGGGTCAGATGGTCAATCAACAATTCAAGCATGAGACTATGAGGTCCTGAATAAGTATGCGCATGCTACAACAAAATAAAGTATGAACATGCTTTGAAAAAAAGTAAATGATCACACTATCGACGATAATCATATAAGTAATCGTGAATGTACTACGAATGCTATGAATGTAAATATGTAAATTATTATGTATAAGAATGAATACATGCTACCGACGAACACTACGACTACTACTGAAATCAAAAGTGGGACTAGTATCTCTATGATTTCTCGAAAATACTATGGTCCGCCACCAAGTGTGATGTGACCTAGCCTTTATTGAACCGCCACCAAATGTGACTCGACCAATGAAAAATATCCCAGGTATGGTTTCCCGATTTTCACGGTAAGGCTATATGACCCCATTGCTTTCTATGAATTTTATAAAATCAATAATATGTGTCCTAAAAATAAATAGAAAATGACTTAATTTTCCATTAATGCCAATGTTATGATAAACTACTATGATGTAATGATTTCATGATATTCATGCTTTTCAAAATTCCACGAATGGCTATGTTTTTATTTCTATGATAAGCATGCCCTTTTTATCCTCCGAAACTATGAATATACCACGAATAGGAACAAGAATGTTGTCCTATAAATTTTGTCACGAAAAGTCTTTGAATATCAAGAAATGTCCTCGACTACGATTTCAACGACTACGAATATCATGATATAATGAATATAAACATATATCAAGTGGTCTAGGCTTATATGGGTTGACCTATATAGTATCCCCTTTATTCACTCTTACTACTTTCTCCTTTTTGAGCTCTTGTATTTGCCTTTTAGATGTTTTCTTCATAAACAACTCAGTTGGAGACTTAATCAGAGCATCAGAAGATTGAACCAGTGTTCGATCCATAATATTGATACTTGAGGAGGATGGATAGATTGGACCATAAGTCCAATCGATTGAAGTGGGGTATTTTGGGTAATGAGATTTCCGATCGATCAAGGCATACCCCGATTGATCAAATTGGAAAGTTAAAAAATCTATGGCATTAGTACCACTTCGATTGATCGAAGATTCCCTGCACTCTCCAATCGATCATTTCCTCTTTTCAGAAGTGTTTGACCACTCCTCAACATAGTAATTGCATTAACTTGATCATGAGGAATGGAATCTTCCTCAGCTTTTGGCTCAAAACTCTCGACTCACTCTAAAATCAAGGCCATATTCACGTGCTCGTGGTGCATTGGAAGGTTGTTAATCTCCATAACTCCACCTAGGCAATTTCAAATTTACTTCCAATAGGTTTGAAAAAAAATCCTAGATTTTCTAAGTCAATTTTTACGATTTAAAATTTAGAAAAACTGTTCTCATTAATTAGGGTGTTCAGATGTTCGACTAAGCTATTTTCATCCCTAAGGCAATAACTAAACTACCCTAAAATGATAAATACAACAACATAAAATTTAAAGCATGAAAATTTAAACATTGAGATTAATTTAAAAACAACAATAATGGTAAAAATTAAAGAACTCAATTAAACAAGAAATTTAACACTTACAAACTTGATGGAATTGAAATTAATACAAGACTT
>MKEJ01030078.1:0-13416 GCA_001753735.1 Embelia ribes
AATAATTTTTCTTATGTATTAAATAATTATCTTTATATTTATTTAGTAGAGAAATTATTTAAATACACATTTTTTGACATTTTAAAAAAACACGTGCTACTTTCTTATTGATCAAAAATTTTCATGTCTACACTACCAAATACTCAGAAAATAATTTTTTTTTTTAAAAATTATTTTTCACAAACGGTTTCATTTTCAATGAATTATCTTTTCCAAACTATACACACACACAAGTACATATATATTTGGCCCAATACATGAAAGGCCCAAATCAATGCCACCATAAACGACGTCGTATAAACATCAAAGCGCACACATATACACACTTTAATTAAACCCTAGCGCACTCCTTCGTAGGTCGTCACTCCGCCTCCAGAGAGATATCCAGAGAGAGAGAGAAAGAGAGGAATCATGAAGTACAACCCGAGGGTGACGAGTTCTCGGCGGAAGAACAGGAAGGCTCACTTTTCGGCGCCGTCGAGCGTGAGGCGGGTGCTGATGAGCGCGACGCTCTCGTCGGAGCTCCGGTCCAAGCACAACGTCCGGTCCATGCCGGTTCGGAAAGACGACGAGGTCCAAGTCGTGCGCGGGACCTACAAGGGCCGCGAGGGCAAAGTCGTCCAGGTCCCCATTTTTCCTTTTTCTTTTTATTGATTTTTCTTTACCATTTTGGTTATATTGATTTGTGTTATGCGGTCTTTTGTGTGATTTTGAAAATTTTAAATGGGTTTATTTATTATTTATTTAGGTGATTGTACAGTTTTTTTTATTTGATTTAAGAAATGGTCCTTGCCATTTTTTGTATAATTGAATGTTTTTGATTTAAGACATGATCTTTGTAATTCCATGTTTGTAAATATGATTGAAGATTTTTGCACTATATGAAAAGTGTAAATATCTGTAGTAGTATGGATAAAATGTATTGCATGTTTACTGTCTTATAACAATTCTTGCGGTTTTTAATAATGATCAAGTGTATAGATTTTTTGCAAAAATAAATACTATGTTTCTAACTGTATGTATTTCTAGCTTATTTATCATTTATTTCAGGTTGTACTATTTTGTATCTAATAGATTGTATTTTACTTGTGCAAAATTTATATATTGTTTTGCATTGTTAAGAGACTGTTCATTTATCCTCAAGGTCTGGTCCATAGTTGCCAAAATAAAAACAGAAATGGGAATCATCTGGGAAACGGAAATGTGAAATGAGCGATTAAAAATATAGGAGAAATGGGAATCGTCGGGGAAATGGAAACATGAAACGAGCCATTAAAAATATAGAGGAAACAAAAATCACCGATATTATTATTAATTAAATATATAATTTATGAATCTACAATAATATTAGTAATATATATAATAAAACTGTATGTAACAATAAAAATGGCAGTATATTTTCAAGTAAAATATATTTAATGATATAAAAATAATTCTTTCAATATATAAAAATAACTAAAAATTGATTATTTTATTAATTTTTGTGAGTTTCCTAATATTACGGAAATTTCTTGGAATCGAATTCCCGCTACAAGTTTTGGAAACAAAGAGTTTTCGTTTCGAAACAATATTCGGGGAAGCGAAATTCCCATGTCAAACTGAGTTCCGTGGTAACTATGGTCTGGTCTGCTATGTTTTATGAAACTCTTAGTAGTGTGCACACAATTGGATGTATTTCACATTAGCAAAAATGTAGAACATTTTTGTGATTGTATGTTTTTGTAATTTGGCAAACCGTGGATGCAGGTATACCGCAAGAAGTGGGTTATCCACATCGAGCGTATCACTAGGGAGAAGGTGAATGGATCGACTGTCAATGTCGGTATCAACCCGTCGAAGGTTGTGATCACAAAGCTCCGCTTTGATAAGGACAGGAAGTCGCTGATTGACAGGAAGGCAAAGGGCCGTGCAGCTGCTGATAAGGAAAAGGGGACCAAGTTCACTACCGAGGATATCATGCAGAATGTTGATTGATGAGTGAGCTGGTTGGGTTATTGTGTTTAGTTTATCGGGATACTTACTGTTTATTTTTGGATTTTATGTTTGTCTTGAGCACTGATGTGTTCTGCATTTCGATTTTGGAAACTAGTATTTCTAAGACCTAGTCTGAGATTTATTACCAAATGTTTTTAATTGTTGCTTTGAAATTTTATGATAGTGGTAATGTGCCCCTTGATATTTCATTTTGATGGTTCTGAAGAATTTTCTGGAAATGAGATCCTGATTGGGGTTTAATAGCGTTCTTGGTGAACTATGCGTTTGTGATTGTAGATAGTGGAGTCTTTTGGTCTGACTAAATATAGGGAACATGCGTTGTACGAGTTTACCTTGTCATTGCAACTGTGTATTCAACATTAGGCATCTTCTGTTATAGGAGGTTACTTTTAACCTTGTTCACATTTAGTCATTTTTCTAGATTGCTCATAAGGCTGTTAATCTTCTTTTTTTTTTTTTTGGAAATTAAGGCTGTTAATCTTCTTCCCAACTTGTTCCTGTAATTTTTCATGCTTTCATTTATCAACTGTTTTAACTTTTAGTTTCCTTTCTGCCAACTTTACTCTTGGTACCAATTTTTCTTTGGTTGGCATTTAATGGGTAGCTTTCCCACTCTTACCTTTATGCTAGGCTAAAGTAGGGGCTGACTGGTCTTATAAATCGTCGTATCATTGTATTTTAGTATATGTGGATATATTCTTATTTGTTTCGTGAATGGAACTGTCCAGAAATACGAGTTACTGATTTTGTGTGGTGCAGTTGCAGGGATTAGTTTAGCTATGGTTGCTTTGTGCCTACGAGTTTTCGCCATCCAGTTAACTTTTGAGTAGTTCTTGCTGTCAACATGTACTTTTGTTATGGATTGTTTATAGGGTTGTTAATTATACCTGCACCCGCTTATGTTAGACCCATACCTGCACAGTCCTCACACTGTGCAAGGCTGGTATGGGTCTGAGTGTAAGTCCCGCCATCCGCAACCTACCCTGGAAATTCCGACCCGCAAGCCTGCAATTACTATCTGCAGGTAAGTTGACTTACCTCTATGATAAATCGACTTACTTTCACTAGTTATCAACAATCAAGTGTTTTGGTCTCATTTTTTACTGTTAGTGGACTTAAGTTGACTTACTGGTTATTAAAAATCAAGTTCTTTGATCTCATTTTTTTAAAGTGTTAGTGGATTTATCTTGGAGGATGGTCGATTAACTTTTTTGGCGGGTAGATCTGCCCGGCGACCTGTCCCTTGTATAAATAGGTTGCAGTGCGAATATGGATGTCATGTTTTCGCTTTCCAACCTGCCAGTCTATGGACCAGCCAGACCTGCACCCCTGTTAAGTTTGGGGTGAGTAGATCCACCAAGTCTAGCGAACAACCTAATTGTTTCCTTCACCTGTTTTGAGTGATGCTTTCCTTGTGCCCCAAAATCATGAGAAATTTGTATTTTTCATTGTTGAGCAATTTGTTTCATTGTTGGTAAGTTGTGATATTTCGTTCAAAGTGGTGAAAATTGGCATACCCGCAATTACACCAGCTAGCGAACTATTGAAAACAAAATCCAAGAAACTAGTCACAGAACTTCGATCACCGTAACCAAAATCAATGAGCTCAGAATACAGGTTTAACTAGTTTACTCAAAGCAGTAAAGTAGTAGTCATTAGACCGTTGCTCTACCGCAAGACCACATGGAGTTAGCACTGTAAATGAGGATTTGAAAGACTCACGGTTGTACCCATCTTTTCAGACTTGCACAGAACGTGCCATAAAGTTTAAAGAGTAAATTGCGGCCTCAGCAAAACCCGAAATGCAACACAAAAATCATCTCACTTGGATATAAACTTGTGTTAATCTCAACAAAAGATTCATATAATGAAAATGAATGTGCAAAAACATCTCATTGTAAAAATAAACCTTCTTGTGTTTTGAGTGTGGAACCTACCTCATCCAAACTCAAGGACGAGAACGAAGAAATAAAATGTATGTGGTACTATTAATTATTTCGAGCTCCTTCCAAAAGCTCCTCCAAAAAACTCACCTCACCAATTCAAATTACTAAACAACGTATCGTCTATAAGAAGATCCCTAATCAAGGCTTGAGAGCTAGACCCAGTCCAAACCTGGGCGTCTTGTCCAGGGCCTTAGTGTCCAACTCACTCGAGATGGTCAAAAGTGATTTTGGTATCACCTGATGCTGCAACACAGCTCCCAACTTCCCGTGATTGTTGAGCTTAGTTTTGACCGTTGTCATGCTATCAAAAGCATACTCTCCTCCCACAGTAAATGTATTCTCATTGGTCGAAAATTTCCGGGTGATCTCTGCAACAGCAGAACTTTTCTTCGATTGATCCAGACTGTGCACATATGATGCCCTTATACTGTCTCCTTTATCACCACTACACAAGAACAGAGTGTAATTAAGCATTCGGATTACATTACCCAATACATAAATAGTAAATGAAAAGTGAAGCGAAAAAAGATTTGGCTTCATAATTGTTGATGAGACTCTACCATTAACTCAACTTTAACATCATCAAATTTCTAAACCTCATTTTTCTCATTCTCCAACAGGCCTAGATGTGGGTACATAAAATCAGGAAAACGACTTACACAATAATGGAAGCATAGGAGTTTGGTTTGTTCAGGCTAAAACCAGCACTGTACTTTGAAAATGCACCAGAAGTAGTGTCATAACCGGCCTCCGCTCCAAATGCAATGGCTGGGGTACCAATGGTTAAAGAAAGATCAAGGGCAGGGGACTGGTTCAGACCAACAACAGATGTGAATGTCCCATGGGGATGGAAATACTGAACTTCCACCTGAAAATGACACCACAAATAAGCTTCAACTAATTGAAAAATACATTTATTGAAAGCCTGATTTTCATTTCAGAGATGTAATAGCGGGGATTTTAAGGCTTAAACTATGAAGATGTAATTAATTGGGTACCTTGCTGGAGTTGTGGTCAGGATACTTGAGTGACAAAATTGTCTTTGTTGATGGCACAATATCAGCAAAACCAAAAGTTGCCGAGATCTATGAAAATAGTCAAAGAAAAAACTGGTTAATGAAATTGTGGGTACATGCATGGGCGGACCTACATAGAGGCAAGGGCGGGCAATTGACCCCCCTGGTTCGGGCCAAAAATTATTAATTAAAAAAAAGTGTATATGTTTCTATTTTAAATGTCCATACATATTTTAAGTAGAATTAAGACACAAACTTGGTTTGTCCAAGATGGCAGTTACTCTCTTTAATAAAAGAGAAGAGCTAGGTTCGTGCCTTGTGGGCCCCAATTGTGAAACTTCCTTTTTCCTTTTCCCCTCCCATGCTAAATAATAGGGTAAATTTGATTTTATAACAAGTTTTCTTTAAAAACATTAAAAATATCTAGTATAATTTTATTAATTCTACAATCATAAAAGATTGGTTAATTTTTTTTTTATATAGTATTGTGACTTTTTTTTCAAGTTTAAGTTTGAATAATAGATATATCTAGTTGCATTGCCACACCTTTTTTACAGTCTATTAAAATTGAAGTTCAATTTAAATCTTATATAAGGAATATCAAAAAGAAAAAGGGCACAACTAACTATTTATACCATATCATCCTTTAAAATTATTACAAATTTATCAGTGCATAGGTAAATTTTATTAGATACTTGAATAGAAATTTGATTGTGTGAAAATTTATTTAAATATATGATAAAATTCTGGTGACTTTTTTCATTCAATGGGCTTTTTACACAGCTATATAAGAATTTTGCTCCCCTTTATAAAATTTTTGCGTCTGCCCCTGGTACATGAATTTGACTTTGTAAGACCAAGTATCAAATGACTCACGCTTGATTGTGTATCAACTTTGACGTCAGCCAGAGTGTTTTTGTATGCGTACTTTAAACCCACATCACCTGAGGTGAGGCCTCCTTTCTTCAGAGTAGTTGATGTGAGGGCCTGTTACATAAAGAGCAACAAAAAGTTCAGTAACCAGTCACTTGGCTTGTGATTCTAGCCCGTTTACTATCTTGTATATGCAACCTTAACCCTAATTCCAGAGAGGTGGTTTCCAATAGGACAAACCTGTGACCCATAAATCGCAATGGAGATGCGCATAGCCTAACTTATAAAAATTCAAGTTAAGGCTTTAAACACCACCAATATCAATTTCAGAAGAGGCTGAACATGAAGCAACTATGATAATCAAATGCCATGTAAACATTAAGTATTTATAATAAATTCTAAGTATGGATAACCAGAGCAGTAAAAGGTGGATGGGCGGAATCTAAAATCAAAGTTGCTAAACATAGCAACTGATAACCCAAAAATGAACCTCACTCGTTCAAATACAGTGCTACCCCCAATATAGTTAAATGGTCTTTCAGTCAGCAATGCTAGAAGCACAATCACATGGTCTTTCGAATATAGTGTTATTCAAGTCTTACCTAACTAGAAAGACAGTCAGATGGTGCCCCCCGAAAGCTAGAATTTGGGTAAGAGAATATGACAACTCAACATATTTGCAGTGTGAAACGTAATTGGACTTTTTAACAGACTTGATAAAAGCTGAAGTACATGTGAGGTAAATAAAATCCACTAAAAATTGTTTCTCAATCAGGTCATAAATAAGGAAAAAATATAAAAGTAACTGAATATGTTGAGACTTCTTAGAAAGTTCACAACTGAAATTCTATACTTATACTAGCTTGTTACTCATGATTCAACATCTATATCTAACATAGGGATCTCCTGATGGGAGAAATAGACAAAGGAAAAAAAAAGTCACCATCTTGTTTTTGACACACCAAATAGCTTCACTCAAAAGGTTTAGTGAAAGAACACAAAGGACTCGAGTATCTCAGAGAAGAAAATATTTCATTGATTTTCAGGTTCAACCTACAATGTGATGTGCTACCTGACCAAAGTACGTGCCATAATTTTTAGAACCTTTTGGCATATATTACTTCAGATTATTATTTTTGATAGTTGCTTACACTTTTTTTTCTAAAATTACGAATGAAACTCCCCCATTCCTCTGTCTCTTAACTATCAATAAGGGAAGAAATTAGGCAAAACAATTGCAGACCAGAGGGCCTAAAAGCCCTGTAGATCCTCTCTTGGCATTACTCCCACAATTACAACAATAATTCTACCTCTTTGTTCTTAACGTTTAAACTAGCTAATTCCATAAACTAACATCAAGATTTTGATCATGGAAAACCTTTTTTGTGCAGCATGTGAATTTGCTTAGAACAAAAAAGATAATATCCAAAACTTAACTCAATTGCTTTAGTTCATGACAAAGGGCATTCAACTCTATATGTCAATTATCAACTATAACAGTTGAATTAATTTTATTTCTATAAAACTTCCGACAAAAAAAATCTTTTGCTGAAGAAAAGACAATATATACATTAAAACAATGCTAAACTAAAAGGAAAATAGAAGTAACTATTTAATCGAACAGGACAAGTGAAGTAATCAACAGATTCAGATACAGATTGCAAGATACACCAATCTGTGCCCATCGACAGCCTCATCAACCTAATAACTGCTCTACGACTAAATACTACCTCTCGCTTGAATCGATTACACCAGCCCCTTGATGTGATCCTCTCATTTTGGAATCGAGAAAGAGAATCCAAGTCTAAAACTTGTAAACTGGGAGCCAAGAATTTTAAATTCTAATATTTAAAATGATAAAATCCAAGTACTACTGACTTCATACTGCTTTCATGCTTGATGACAAAAAGAAAATATAAGACATATTAACAAGAGCCAGAAAGCTTGCGTAACATGAGACTTACACGTTTCATGCAATGCACACATCAAGTCTACAAAAATCTAACTTGGCAGTTGAGATCCAACAGCCAATAGGCCCATATTGAAATTTCAAGCATAATATACTACAAATTTAAGATAGATGATGGAACATTCACAACCACCACTAGAACTTACAGATAAAACGTAAAACAAAGAAAACTTCATTCAATAAGTCACTTCATGCGATGCAAATTGGCATCATGCCTCGCATCCAAACATGCCCTAACCTTCATGCCTTACTGAAAAATGAATGCATAAAAAGAAACACGCAACTCCCTGAATAATCAAAAGTCAGATTAATCAAAGTTGAGCAGAAGCTGCAGAATCTTTAAAAGGACAAACTAGATTCTAAAGCACCAATCAGTTACAATGACTGATAAAAAGTTAACTAAATCCCTCTTAAGTAATATTTCGG
Organism: Embelia ribes; assembly: GCA_001753735.1. NCBI lineage: Eukaryota > Viridiplantae > Streptophyta > Magnoliopsida > Ericales > Primulaceae > Embelia > Embelia ribes. Next base: position 8,226 of record MKEJ01030078.1, read on the forward strand.
ACCAGTATAACTTTCAAAAACCTCTTCTTCTATAAACTCAAACAAATTGTTATGATATAAATTCCAGACTCCCAGGTTCATTTTTTAATATAAGTCTAATTACCAAACACAAAGTCCAGCATTTAAAGTCATCCCTGGATTATACAAGGCTGCTCGGTGCCCCTAGCAAGAGAAGTCAAATAAGCCAACTAACCAGGTGTTTATGCTTCAAGAAAATGTTCCACTTTTATGCTATATACGAAATAATACACGGTACCTACATTATGCATCCTCGTCCATTGTATTTCCAGCCAATATAACTCTCAAAGAGTACCCTTACTGCATCAGTACAAATCTCACGTCAAAATCTACAATTTAGCACTATCAGGTACATTATTCAATGCAACAAATTAGCTACAAATACAGTACCCGTCACAGTATCCGTCATTACAACAAGTAACATAGAACATAAGCAACTCGCGCCAGCAAAAGAAAATCCAATGAGCCAACTAACTACTCTGCTTATGCTCCACACATGACAGTTTACATAATTTATGTTAAGCATTACACTGTCTTTCCTACTAAAATGCCTAGAAACTGTCGAAATCAACAGTTTAAGATTTCCATTTCCGTTACCCGGTAAAAGACACAAACCACTAAACACGAAATCCGCTATTTAAACTTTTAAGTCCATCACATAGAGCATAGAAAAAGCATCTAAGCAACAACACACTTCATCATAATTGAAGCGAATCTGGAACTCTCATCCCACACCTGATTCAAGCGCTTACTAGCAAATAACAGATCAGAATGATGATACACTTCCACATTGAATCATGAACATAATAATCAGAACAAGAAAGCAAAAAAAATGACGAAATCTTACAACTCCGGTGTCGCTGTAGCTTGATACAGTGACCTTCTGATCAGATATGTAGTCCTGATTGAGTAGATCTACAACCAAGATAGCACAATTAAACTAAAACCGGAGATAGATACATATATATACATATACACACACGAGATTGAACTGAAACCGGAGATAGATACGTACATATCTATACAGTATAATCGAACTGAGACCGGAGATAGATACATACATATATATACAGCTTAATTGAACTGAGACGGGAGATAGATACAAATATACATATATGTGTATTTGTGTGTGTAAATGAAAAGATGTGACGGAGAGATGTACCTCTGGCTTTCTTGCCAATATCTGAGAAGAGGCCTGGACCCTTGCTCATCTTTCCACCGAGGGAGAGAGAGAGAGAGAGAAGAATCAAAATGGGGGGACTGTATTTTGGTCACCACTAAAATTGGGAATGAAATGCTAAATGGAAGGGAATCTGAGATTCCTAGTTGTGGGCCTTGTGGCTGTGACGCTGTGTAGGGTGACAGACGCCCGTCTCTCCGTTGATTAGGATGATTAGCAAAGTCCGAGATTGTCACTCAAACATTTTTATTTTGCCTTGCAAATTATTTATCAATTCAATGTTCATAATTATTAACAAGCAAAGGATGTTTCAAAAATATAGTTATAGTAATTTTTTTTATTTATCATTAAAATATAATAATTTAGTACAAAAAAAATTTATACAAATTTTTATACAAAAATTCTTGTATTGAGTTGATTACCTATCAAACACGATAAAAATTGAACCATCATAAAAGCTTTTTGCTTAGATGTTCTGCTATTAAATGGTCTGGCATGTATGTGCATGTGTAATTTCCATATGTTATTGGCAATACTTGGTCTTTCTCTTTCTGAACGCATTTCTATTTTATATATTTAATGATGTAATTTGCACAATTTTTTTTTCTGGCATATGCAAAAATTATTTCAACTGATAATCCTTCATTCCCTCTTTGATGGGCTTTTTTTTTTTTTTTTTTATTTCTTTTTTTTTTTTTTTTTTTTTTTTTTTTTTTTTTCTTTGTAATTTACTAAAATATAGTCCACATTTACTATTTAAAATTATTACAAATAAATATTTTATTAATATATTCTCCTTTAATGTTTTATTAAAAACTACTCTTCTTTCCACAAGTTTTAGAGCTAGGCACAAAAATCAAGTACCCAATCAATGCCCTCATTCATATAAAAATTAATATTATTTATTATATTATATTTTATTTAAATTCTCAGACTCAATTAATGTGTAGACTAAATGATTGGGTTAAAATTGAGGAAAATTAATTAATGCAACCTTTATTTTCTAAAATTACGCTTAATATAAAACGATAAAAAAATATAAAACGCCACTTATTAGGAAATGGGAGGAGTATAATTTTTCATTATCCTAATTAAGAGCATAATAATAAAAGAAAAAAAAATCATATAATGCTTTGACCATATTTATCCAAAATTTTTATAATTTTTGTGAAAAGGCAAACCAGCCTAACTTCTAGGATGGAGGGAGTATTGCGTATTTTCAATCATTATAACTTTGAACGCATAACAGCTTTCCTCCCAAATTGATAGTCTATCTTCTTATTTTGGTGTCACAATTCACCTCTAAAAACAGATGTCAATTTTCTATATTGTCCCTATTTAATGTATTTTGTATTATTCAATATTTCCATTACATATTTGAATAGGTATAAATTTGTAAAACTAAGAGTAGTTTAATGCATTACAATTGATTAATTACTCCCTCTCTTATATACTTCATCTATCCATAAATAATTATATTGTTTGATCGGGAATATAATTTTATGCAAAAGTCAAAAAATGAAATTTCAAATTTAAAATGAGATATAAATGATAAATCTAACCTTATAGGTTATTTTCTTATTCTTGTTCATAATATTTGTTATAATTACTAAATTTTATAATGATTGTATAATATCAAAATAAAAATATTTAATTAATTTTGAACCATCTAAAAAAAATATTATCAATAATTTATGAACCAAAGAATTGATTTTCGATAGGAAACCATCAATTTGGAAGTTGGAACAGGAGAAGTATCAATTTTGCCTCTCATATTTAATAGAGATGGAAATTATGATGATAAATTTGAAAATTTAAAATGCACAACCTATATTCAATGGACACACGTATCTACCAAATTAAATAAAGTATGTGGTTGCCAAGAGACACAGCTTACCTCTGATTGGCTCATTTCTTGACTTGATGCCACGTGGGACCCCTCAATTTGGCTGTTTCGATTAAACGTGGGGCCCATTTGGCCGGCGAATCTTCCTAGAGAGAGATAAGGAGCTGTAAGATTGACGCGTGTACAGTTGTTTGTGGGACCAGCGGGTGACCTTAGTGCAATGCTAAAGCCACAAAAGTCCAAATTCAAAAACCCTAAAGCTTGAAAATCGAGTAAATGGAAAAAAGCAAAAGCCAAAAGATTCGGAAGCACAATATAGTATTCGCACGTGGCAAGGACGCGTGCGTGTGGGCTCCAATGCTTGCCTAACTCGCTCTTTTGTGGCGTCGATGATAACGTTTCAATAAGAAATTCGATTGCATTCATAATAATTATACCAGCATTGTACTAAATTTAATATGTTGGCAAAATTTAAACTATTGTTTTGTGGGAATGAATGCAGATAACATACAAGTTCTAAATCAACTTTGATAATAACCAAAAAGAATCATTTTTGAATGGTGCTTTCGGCGTTCTAAACAAGTCAGACGCTTCACTTAGGATGAGGAAATACTTAACGGAAGAAAATTTGATACAAATAGATTCGTACATATTTATATCATAATTTGAATTTTTAAATTCAAATTATAATAATTTTGACGTCCAAGAATAGCTATGGAAGTTAGTTACTATTTTTTTTTTGTTTTATAAATATAAAGGAAATACATTCGGTAAAAGTACCCCACACATTAACCCAAAACAGATATTTCCAGGAATAAACATAACTTAATATAGGCGTAGGCGTAGGCGTAATATAATCCCTTTTTGTAACTCGTCGTATCAATGATCGAGCTTATCTCTCGTTCATTATATTATTGTTACACTTTATTTTCCATCCATATTTTGAGTGATCGAGTATGTTTCTCGTTCATTGCATTTCTATCTATCAAAAGATTGTAATCAATGAGGATATTAAGTAATGAATTTTTTGTTGTTGTTCTATTTCTTATTTATTTATAATTTTATTACTTCGATCTTGCATCACACTATAAAAAAAAATTTGAAATGAAGGTGTGGAACCACATCGATCTTGCCTTGAGTTTCAACAGTTATTCTAGCAACACATCGATACGAGTTTCTGTTGAAGGAAATACATCGATATGATTTTTTATTGAAAGAAACATAATTTTGCGGTTAACATAATCAAAATGGTGCGAACACTAATCACAAGTTGATAACTAGGTCAACAATTTAATTTTTTTATTTTTTTCATGGCATCATTAATTCTCTCTCCTACTTGTCAGTTTGTGATTGGTGTTTGCACTATCTTACTATGAACTTGTTTTTACCAAAACTCATTCCATACTTGAATATCTTTGGTGTAACATCTCGGAAATTCCAAGTGAATTTTTCGCATTTATAATAATATTTTAGAAGCATATATTATTATTATTGTATTATTGTAGAACGAAGTATGAAATATAAGAAGTATTCCCTAAAAATGTAAATGAAATCTTATTATGTTTATAGAAGTATAGAAGTAAGAAAATTATGTTGCATTAGTACAAAATGTGACATAAGAGTTTAAGCGATGGAGTTGTTCTATTATTTACGAGACGTATTGCATTGATGTATCTATATATACATATACGTTAGTCTCTTACTTGCGTATCAAAGTAGTAGTCTTAACGTGGAAGTTGACGGTGGATATCAGTGTTAAGAAACTTGTGAAGTTGGTATTGCAAAGCGTTTATGTTAATGCCTTAGTATTGTAATGTAGAATCTTGGACTTTACATTCTGCAGGGGAATAAGTCGACTGTTATGAAGGAATAAGTCGATTGATATGGTAATTAGTCGACTGATGGTGAGAATATGCCGACTTATTTGATGCATAAAAATTCCAGAGAGTGTTGAGTCTCAGGTAGAGTGAATCAGTCGACATAATCAATCAACTGTTAAAACTCATATGTCGACTGATTCCACATATGTAAATTGTGGAGAGCTATATGTATATGTCGACTTATAAAAGTGTGTTAAATTCCCGTGGATTCTATTTCCTGTTTGGTTGGATAAGTTGACTGTTGGTGTCACGCCCTGAAAATCGGTG